>LT558140.1:0-177540 GCA_900080155.1 Ustilago bromivora | reverse complement strand
CCTGTATTAGAGATAATTTATATCCCCTATCGAGGGGGGATACACAAGGGGTATAGGCGTGTACAGGTATCCTGCTCTTTAATATTTCTCTTTATTCTTATTTCCCACAAATAAAGTAAGTCTATATAAGTACATTCTTTGGAGACCTTCTAAGTAATGCGAAATTAGGTAATACGAGGACTACTATAATTCTCCTATCTTTGTAATCCCCACTTTATTAACTCTACATAAGTGTCTTTAAGGGGGGGGGGGATACACATAGGTCTAACCGCGTACTGATATCTTGTGCTTAAATATTTCTCTAAAATTAAATTTTAAAAAATCCAGTAAGTCTATATAAGTACCTTAGGAATACACTAGGGTGCGCTTCGCGCGGGGGTACAGAGAATCTGCCGATATTTTGACTCTAAAATACTATTGAAACAAATCCTATAGTGGTTCCTTAAGCATATATTTGGGAGAGATGGGGTTCACCCACAGGGGGATACACATGGGCTATAGCGTGTACTGATATCCTACGCTTAAATATTTCTCTTAAATTCAATTTTCCAAAATCCAGTAAGTCTATATAAGTACCTTAATAGGTGGGGGGATACCGACATGGGGTATTGCGTGTACTGATATCTTGTGCTTTATTTTTTCTCTAAAATATAATTTTAATAAATTCAGTTTAGTCTATATAAGTACATTATTTGGAGATCCTATCTTAACTCTAATGAATATACTAGCCCTGTATTAGATATTCTTAATATCCCCTATCGAGGGGGATAGAGGGGGGGATAGAGAGGCCTAAACACACGTACAGAGATTATGCCTATAAAATATTCTCATTTAATTAAAACTTAATATCCATATTAGATAGTAGCCCCATAAGCACATATATTCCCTTGATGTCTCACGGTGACTTCTATTATAGTGGATAAGCTGAGGCAATATTTAGGGAGGGGGAATACACATGGGTCTAACCGCGTACTGATATCCTGTGCCTAAATATTTATCACATATCCATATCCAAATCTAATTGGACTAAATTAAGTAAGTCTATATAAGTACCTTAATAGGTGCCCCTAGAAGTAATACTTGTCCTTGTCCTTGTCCTAGTAAGGGAGTAATTAGGTAATACGAGGACTACTATTATTATCCTTGTCTTATGGATAATATTCTCATAGGAGAGGCTATATATTTTGGGGGGATCTTTATACTCTACAATTAAAACCTTTAAGTCTATATCCGTACCTTTCTTGGACCTCACTATTGGGTCTTCCTATTCATATACTATCCCCTGTATTAGAGATAATTTATATCCCCTATCGAGGGGGGATACACAAGGGGTATAGCGTGTACAGGTATCCTGCTCTTTAATATTTCTCTTTATTCTTATTTCCCACAAATAAAGTAAGTCTATATAAGTACATTCTTTGGAGACCTTCTAAGTAATGCGAAATTAGGTAATACGAGGACTACTATAATTCTCCTATCTTTGTAATCCCCACTTTATTAACTCTACATAAGTGTCTTTAAGGGGGGGGGGATACACATAGGTCTAACCGCGTACTGATATCTTGTGCTTAAATATTTCTCTAAAATTAAATTTTAAAAAATCCAGTAAGTCTATATAAGTACCTTAGGAATACACTAGGGTGCGCTTCGCGCGGGGGTACAGAGAATCTGCCCGATATTTTGACTCTAAAATACTATTGAAACAAATCCTATAGTGGTTCCTTAAGCATATATTTGGGAGAGATGGGGGTTCACCCACAGGGGGATACACATGGGCTATAGCGTGTACTGATATCCTACGCTTAAATATTTCTCTTAAATTCAATTTTCCAAAATCCAGTAAGTCTATATAAGTACCTTAATAGGTGGGGGGATACCCGACATGGGGTATTGCGTGTACTGATATCTTGTGCTTTATTTTTTCTCTAAAATATAATTTTAATAAATTCAGTTAGTCTATATAAGTACATTATTTGGAGATCCTATCTTAACTCTAATGAATATACTAGCCCCTGTATTAGATATTCTTAATATCCCCTATCGAGGGGGATAGAGGGGGGATAGAGAGGCCTAAACACACGTACAGAGATTATGCCTATAAAATATTCTCATTTAATTAAAACTTAATATCCCATATTAGATAGTAGCCCCATAAGCACATATATTCCCTTGATGTCTCACGGTGACTTCTATTATAGTGGATAAGCTGAGGCAATATTTAGGGAGGGGGAATACACATGGGTCTAACCGCGTACTGATATCCTGTGCCTAAATATTTATCACATATCCATATCCAAATCTAATTGGACTAAATTAAGTAAGTCTATATAAGTACCTTAATAGGTGCCCCTAGAAGTAATACTTGTCCTTGTCCTTGTCCTAGTAAGGGAGTAATTAGGTAATACGAGGACTACTATTATTATCCTTGTCTTATGGATAATATTCTCATAGGAGAGGCTATATATTTTGGGGGATCTTTATACTCTACAATTAAAACCTTTAAGTCTATATCCGTACCTTTCTTGGACCTCACTATTGGGTCTTCCTATTCATATACTATCCCCTGTATTAGAGATAATTTATATCCCCTATCGAGGGGGATACACAAGGGGTATAGCGTGTACAGGTATCCTGCTCTTTAATATTTCTCTTTATTCTTATTTCCCACAAATAAAGTAAGTCTATATAAGTACATTCTTTGGAGACCTTCTAAGTAATGCGAAATTAGGTAATACGAGGACTACTATAATTCTCCTATCTTTGTAATCCCCACTTTATTAACTCTACATAAGTGTCTTTAAGGGGGGGGGGGATACACATAGGTCTAACCGCGTACTGATATCTTGTGCTTAAATATTTCTCTAAAATTAAATTTTAAAAAATCCAGTAAGTCTATATAAGTACCTTAGGAATACACTAGGGTGCGCTTCGCGCGGGGGTACAGAGAATCTGCCCGATATTTTGACTCTAAAATACTATTGAAACAAATCCTATAGTGGTTCCTTAAGCATATATTTGGGAGAGATGGGGGTTCACCCACAGGGGGATACACATGGGCTATAGCGTGTACTGATATCCTACGCTTAAATATTTCTCTTAAATTCAATTTTCCAAAATCCAGTAAGTCTATATAAGTACCTTAATAGGTGGGGGGATACCCGACATGGGGTATTGCGTGTACTGATATCTTGTGCTTTATTTTTTCTCTAAAATATAATTTTAATAAATTCAGTTAGTCTATATAAGTACATTATTTGGAGATCCTATCTTAACTCTAATGAATATACTAGCCCCTGTATTAGATATTCTTAATATCCCCTATCGAGGGGGATAGAGGGGGGATAGAGAGGCCTAAACACACGTACAGAGATTATGCCTATAAAATATTCTCATTTAATTAAAACTTAATATCCCATATTAGATAGTAGCCCCATAAGCACATATATTCCCTTGATGTCTCACGGTGACTTCTATTATAGTGGATAAGCTGAGGCAATATTTAGGGAGGGGGAATACACATGGGTCTAACCGCGTACTGATATCCTGTGCCTAAATATTTATCACATATCCATATCCAAATCTAATTGGACTAAATTAAGTAAGTCTATATAAGTACCTTAATAGGTGCCCCTAGAAGTAATACTTGTCCTTGTCCTTGTCCTAGTAAGGGAGTAATTAGGTAATACGAGGACTACTATTATTATCCTTGTCTTATGGATAATATTCTCATAGGAGAGGCTATATATTTTGGGGGGATCTTTATACTCTACAATTAAAACCTTTAAGTCTATATCCGTACCTTTCTTGGACCTCACTATTGGGTCTTCCTATTCATATACTATCCCCTGTATTAGAGATAATTTATATCCCCTATCGAGGGGGGATACACAAGGGGTATAGCGTGTACAGGTATCCTGCTCTTTAATATTTCTCTTTATTCTTATTTCCCACAAATAAAGTAAGTCTATATAAGTACATTCTTTGGAGACCTTCTAAGTAATGCGAAATTAGGTAATACGAGGACTACTATAATTCTCCTATCTTTGTAATCCCCACTTTATTAACTCTACATAAGTGTCTTTAAGGGGGGGGGGATACACATAGGTCTAACCGCGTACTGATATCTTGTGCTTAAATATTTCTCTAAAATTAAATTTTAAAAAATCCAGTAAGTCTATATAAGTACCTTAGGAATACACTAGGGTGCGCTTCGCGCGGGGGTACAGAGAATCTGCCCGATATTTTGACTCTAAAATACTATTGAAACAAATCCTATAGTGGTTCCTTAAGCATATATTTGGGAGAGATGGGGGTTCACCCACAGGGGGATACACATGGGCTATAGCGTGTACTGATATCCTACGCTTAAATATTTCTCTTAAATTCAATTTTCCAAAATCCAGTAAGTCTATATAAGTACCTTAATAGGTGGGGGGATACCCGACATGGGGTATTGCGTGTACTGATATCTTGTGCTTTATTTTTTCTCTAAAATATAATTTTAATAAATTCAGTTAGTCTATATAAGTACATTATTTGGAGATCCTATCTTAACTCTAATGAATATACTAGCCCCTGTATTAGATATTCTTAATATCCCCTATCGAGGGGGATAGAGGGGGGATAGAGAGGCCTAAACACACGTACAGAGATTATGCCTATAAAATATTCTCATTTAATTAAAACTTAATATCCCATATTAGATAGTAGCCCATAAGCACATATATTCCCTTGATGTCTCACGGTGACTTCTATTATAGTGGATAAGCTGAGGCAATATTTAGGGAGGGGGAATACACATGGGTCTAACCGCGTACTGATATCCTGTGCCTAAATATTTATCACATATCCATATCCAAATCTAATTGGACTAAATTAAGTAAGTCTATATAAGTACCTTAATAGGTGCCCCTAGAAGTAATACTTGTCCTTGTCCTTGTCCTAGTAAGGGAGTAATTAGGTAATACGAGGACTACTATTATTATCCTTGTCTTATGGATAATATTCTCATAGGAGAGGCTATATATTTTGGGGGGATCTTTATACTCTACAATTAAAACCTTTAAGTCTATATCCGTACCTTTCTTGGACCTCACTATTGGGTCTTCCTATTCATATACTATCCCCTGTATTAGAGATAATTTATATCCCCTATCGAGGGGGGATACACAAGGGGTATAGCGTGTACAGGTATCCTGCTCTTTAATATTTCTCTTTATTCTTATTTCCCACAAATAAAGTAAGTCTATATAAGTACATTCTTTGGAGACCTTCTAAGTAATGCGAAATTAGGTAATACGAGGACTACTATAATTCTCCTATCTTTGTAATCCCCACTTTATTAACTCTACATAAGTGTCTTTAAGGGGGGGGGGATACACATAGGTCTAACCGCGTACTGATATCTTGTGCTTAAATATTTCTCTAAAATTAAATTTTAAAAAATCCAGTAAGTCTATATAAGTACCTTAGGAATACACTAGGGTGCGCTTCGCGCGGGGGTACAGAGAATCTGCCCGATATTTTGACTCTAAAATACTATTGAAACAAATCCTATAGTGGTTCCTTAAGCATATATTTGGGAGAGATGGGGGTTCACCCACAGGGGGATACACATGGGCTATAGCGTGTACTGATATCCTACGCTTAAATATTTCTCTTAAATTCAATTTTCCAAAATCCAGTAAGTCTATATAAGTACCTTAATAGGTGGGGGGATACCCGACATGGGGTATTGCGTGTACTGATATCTTGTGCTTTATTTTTTCTCTAAAATATAATTTTAATAAATTCAGTTAGTCTATATAAGTACATTATTTGGAGATCCTATCTTAACTCTAATGAATATACTAGCCCCTGTATTAGATATTCTTAATATCCCCTATCGAGGGGGATAGAGGGGGGATAGAGAGGCCTAAACACACGTACAGAGATTATGCCTATAAAATATTCTCATTTAATTAAAACTTAATATCCCATATTAGATAGTAGCCCCATAAGCACATATATTCCCTTGATGTCTCACGGTGACTTCTATTATAGTGGATAAGCTGAGGCAATATTTAGGGAGGGGGAATACACATGGGTCTAACCGCGTACTGATATCCTGTGCCTAAATATTTATCACATATCCATATCCAAATCTAATTGGACTAAATTAAGTAAGTCTATATAAGTACCTTAATAGGTGCCCCTAGAAGTAATACTTGTCCTTGTCCTTGTCCTAGTAAGGGAGTAATTAGGTAATACGAGGACTACTATTATTATCCTTGTCTTATGGATAATATTCTCATAGGAGAGGCTATATATTTTGGGGGGATCTTTATACTCTACAATTAAAACCTTTAAGTCTATATCCGTACCTTTCTTGGACCTCACTATTGGGTCTTCCTATTCATATACTATCCCCTGTATTAGAGATAATTTATATCCCCTATCGAGGGGGGATACACAAGGGGTATAGCGTGTACAGGTATCCTGCTCTTTAATATTTCTCTTTATTCTTATTTCCCACAAATAAAGTAAGTCTATATAAGTACATTCTTTGGAGACCTTCTAAGTAATGCGAAATTAGGTAATACGAGGACTACTATAATTCTCCTATCTTTGTAATCCCCACTTTATTAACTCTACATAAGTGTCTTTAAGGGGGGGGGGATACACATAGGTCTAACCGCGTACTGATATCTTGTGCTTAAATATTTCTCTAAAATTAAATTTTAAAAAATCCAGTAAGTCTATATAAGTACCTTAGGAATACACTAGGGTGCGCTTCGCGCGGGGGTACAGAGAATCTGCCCGATATTTTGACTCTAAAATACTATTGAAACAAATCCTATAGTGGTTCCTTAAGCATATATTTGGGAGAGATGGGGGTTCACCCACAGGGGGATACACATGGGCTATAGCGTGTACTGATATCCTACGCTTAAATATTTCTCTTAAATTCAATTTTCCAAAATCCAGTAAGTCTATATAAGTACCTTAATAGGTGGGGGGATACCCGACATGGGGTATTGCGTGTACTGATATCTTGTGCTTTATTTTTTCTCTAAAATATAATTTTAATAAATTCAGTTAGTCTATATAAGTACATTATTTGGAGATCCTATCTTAACTCTAATGAATATACTAGCCCCTGTATTAGATATTCTTAATATCCCCTATCGAGGGGGATAGAGGGGGGATAGAGAGGCCTAAACACACGTACAGAGATTATGCCTATAAAATATTCTCATTTAATTAAAACTTAATATCCCATATTAGATAGTAGCCCCATAAGCACATATATTCCCTTGATGTCTCACGGTGACTTCTATTATAGTGGATAAGCTGAGGCAATATTTAGGGAGGGGGAATACACATGGGTCTAACCGCGTACTGATATCCTGTGCCTAAATATTTATCACATATCCATATCCAAATCTAATTGGACTAAATTAAGTAAGTCTATATAAGTACCTTAATAGGTGCCCCTAGAAGTAATACTTGTCCTTGTCCTTGTCCTAGTAAGGGAGTAATTAGGTAATACGAGGACTACTATTATTATCCTTGTCTTATGGATAATATTCTCATAGGAGAGGCTATATATTTTGGGGGGATCTTTATACTCTACAATTAAAACCTTTAAGTCTATATCCGTACCTTTCTTGGACCTCACTATTGGGTCTTCCTATTCATATACTATCCCCTGTATTAGAGATAATTTATATCCCCTATCGAGGGGGGATACACAAGGGGTATAGCGTGTACAGGTATCCTGCTCTTTAATATTTCTCTTTATTCTTATTTCCCACAAATAAAGTAAGTCTATATAAGTACATTCTTTGGAGACCTTCTAAGTAATGCGAAATTAGGTAATACGAGGACTACTATAATTCTCCTATCTTTGTAATCCCCACTTTATTAACTCTACATAAGTGTCTTTAAGGGGGGGGGGATACACATAGGTCTAACCGCGTACTGATATCTTGTGCTTAAATATTTCTCTAAAATTAAATTTTAAAAAATCCAGTAAGTCTATATAAGTACCTTAGGAATACACTAGGGTGCGCTTCGCGCGGGGGTACAGAGAATCTGCCCGATATTTTGACTCTAAAATACTATTGAAACAAATCCTATAGTGGTTCCTTAAGCATATATTTGGGAGAGATGGGGGTTCACCCACAGGGGGATACACATGGGCTATAGCGTGTACTGATATCCTACGCTTAAATATTTCTCTTAAATTCAATTTTCCAAAATCCAGTAAGTCTATATAAGTACCTTAATAGGTGGGGGGATACCCGACATGGGGTATTGCGTGTACTGATATCTTGTGCTTTATTTTTTCTCTAAAATATAATTTTAATAAATTCAGTTAGTCTATATAAGTACATTATTTGGAGATCCTATCTTAACTCTAATGAATATACTAGCCCCTGTATTAGATATTCTTAATATCCCCTATCGAGGGGGATAGAGGGGGGATAGAGAGGCCTAAACACACGTACAGAGATTATGCCTATAAAATATTCTCATTTAATTAAAACTTAATATCCCATATTAGATAGTAGCCCCATAAGCACATATATTCCCTTGATGTCTCACGGTGACTTCTATTATAGTGGATAAGCTGAGGCAATATTTAGGGAGGGGGAATACACATGGGTCTAACCGCGTACTGATATCCTGTGCCTAAATATTTATCACATATCCATATCCAAATCTAATTGGACTAAATTAAGTAAGTCTATATAAGTACCTTAATAGGTGCCCCTAGAAGTAATACTTGTCCTTGTCCTTGTCCTAGTAAGGGAGTAATTAGGTAATACGAGGACTACTATTATTATCCTTGTCTTATGGATAATATTCTCATAGGAGAGGCTATATATTTTGGGGGGATCTTTATACTCTACAATTAAAACCTTTAAGTCTATATCCGTACCTTTCTTGGACCTCACTATTGGGTCTTCCTATTCATATACTATCCCCTGTATTAGAGATAATTTATATCCCCTATCGAGGGGGGATACACAAGGGGTATAGCGTGTACAGGTATCCTGCTCTTTAATATTTCTCTTTATTCTTATTTCCCACAAATAAAGTAAGTCTATATAAGTACATTCTTTGGAGACCTTCTAAGTAATGCGAAATTAGGTAATACGAGGACTACTATAATTCTCCTATCTTTGTAATCCCCACTTTATTAACTCTACATAAGTGTCTTTAAGGGGGGGGGGATACACATAGGTCTAACCGCGTACTGATATCTTGTGCTTAAATATTTCTCTAAAATTAAATTTTAAAAAATCCAGTAAGTCTATATAAGTACCTTAGGAATACACTAGGGTGCGCTTCGCGCGGGGGTACAGAGAATCTGCCCGATATTTTGACTCTAAAATACTATTGAAACAAATCCTATAGTGGTTCCTTAAGCATATATTTGGGAGAGATGGGGGTTCACCCACAGGGGGATACACATGGGCTATAGCGTGTACTGATATCCTACGCTTAAATATTTCTCTTAAATTCAATTTTCCAAAATCCAGTAAGTCTATATAAGTACCTTAATAGGTGGGGGGATACCCGACATGGGGTATTGCGTGTACTGATATCTTGTGCTTTATTTTTTCTCTAAAATATAATTTTAATAAATTCAGTTAGTCTATATAAGTACATTATTTGGAGATCCTATCTTAACTCTAATGAATATACTAGCCCCTGTATTAGATATTCTTAATATCCCCTATCGAGGGGGATAGAGGGGGGATAGAGAGGCCTAAACACACGTACAGAGATTATGCCTATAAAATATTCTCATTTAATTAAAACTTAATATCCCATATTAGATAGTAGCCCCATAAGCACATATATTCCCTTGATGTCTCACGGTGACTTCTATTATAGTGGATAAGCTGAGGCAATATTTAGGGAGGGGGAATACACATGGGTCTAACCGCGTACTGATATCCTGTGCCTAAATATTTATCACATATCCATATCCAAATCTAATTGGACTAAATTAAGTAAGTCTATATAAGTACCTTAATAGGTGCCCCTAGAAGTAATACTTGTCCTTGTCCTTGTCCTAGTAAGGGAGTAATTAGGTAATACGAGGACTACTATTATTATCCTTGTCTTATGGATAATATTCTCATAGGAGAGGCTATATATTTTGGGGGGATCTTTATACTCTACAATTAAAACCTTTAAGTCTATATCCGTACCTTTCTTGGACCTCACTATTGGGTCTTCCTATTCATATACTATCCCCTGTATTAGAGATAATTTATATCCCCTATCGAGGGGGGATACACAAGGGGTATAGCGTGTACAGGTATCCTGCTCTTTAATATTTCTCTTTATTCTTATTTCCCACAAATAAAGTAAGTCTATATAAGTACATTCTTTGGAGACCTTCTAAGTAATGCGAAATTAGGTAATACGAGGACTACTATAATTCTCCTATCTTTGTAATCCCCACTTTATTAACTCTACATAAGTGTCTTTAAGGGGGGGGGGATACACATAGGTCTAACCGCGTACTGATATCTTGTGCTTAAATATTTCTCTAAAATTAAATTTTAAAAAATCCAGTAAGTCTATATAAGTACCTTAGGAATACACTAGGGTGCGCTTCGCGCGGGGGTACAGAGAATCTGCCCGATATTTTGACTCTAAAATACTATTGAAACAAATCCTATAGTGGTTCCTTAAGCATATATTTGGGAGAGATGGGGGTTCACCCACAGGGGGATACACATGGGCTATAGCGTGTACTGATATCCTACGCTTAAATATTTCTCTTAAATTCAATTTTCCAAAATCCAGTAAGTCTATATAAGTACCTTAATAGGTGGGGGGATACCCGACATGGGGTATTGCGTGTACTGATATCTTGTGCTTTATTTTTTCTCTAAAATATAATTTTAATAAATTCAGTTAGTCTATATAAGTACATTATTTGGAGATCCTATCTTAACTCTAATGAATATACTAGCCCCTGTATTAGATATTCTTAATATCCCCTATCGAGGGGGATAGAGGGGGGATAGAGAGGCCTAAACACACGTACAGAGATTATGCCTATAAAATATTCTCATTTAATTAAAACTTAATATCCCATATTAGATAGTAGCCCCATAAGCACATATATTCCCTTGATGTCTCACGGTGACTTCTATTATAGTGGATAAGCTGAGGCAATATTTAGGGAGGGGGAATACACATGGGTCTAACCGCGTACTGATATCCTGTGCCTAAATATTTATCACATATCCATATCCAAATCTAATTGGACTAAATTAAGTAAGTCTATATAAGTACCTTAATAGGTGCCCCTAGAAGTAATACTTGTCCTTGTCCTTGTCCTAGTAAGGGAGTAATTAGGTAATACGAGGACTACTATTATTATCCTTGTCTTATGGATAATATTCTCATAGGAGAGGCTATATATTTTGGGGGGATCTTTATACTCTACAATTAAAACCTTTAAGTCTATATCCGTACCTTTCTTGGACCTCACTATTGGGTCTTCCTATTCATATACTATCCCCTGTATTAGAGATAATTTATATCCCCTATCGAGGGGGGATACACAAGGGGTATAGCGTGTACAGGTATCCTGCTCTTTAATATTTCTCTTTATTCTTATTTCCCACAAATAAAGTAAGTCTATATAAGTACATTCTTTGGAGACCTTCTAAGTAATGCGAAATTAGGTAATACGAGGACTACTATAATTCTCCTATCTTTGTAATCCCCACTTTATTAACTCTACATAAGTGTCTTTAAGGGGGGGGGGATACACATAGGTCTAACCGCGTACTGATATCTTGTGCTTAAATATTTCTCTAAAATTAAATTTTAAAAAATCCAGTAAGTCTATATAAGTACCTTAGGAATACACTAGGGTGCGCTTCGCGCGGGGGTACAGAGAATCTGCCCGATATTTTGACTCTAAAATACTATTGAAACAAATCCTATAGTGGTTCCTTAAGCATATATTTGGGAGAGATGGGGGTTCACCCACAGGGGGATACACATGGGCTATAGCGTGTACTGATATCCTACGCTTAAATATTTCTCTTAAATTCAATTTTCCAAAATCCAGTAAGTCTATATAAGTACCTTAATAGGTGGGGGGATACCCGACATGGGGTATTGCGTGTACTGATATCTTGTGCTTTATTTTTTCTCTAAAATATAATTTTAATAAATTCAGTTAGTCTATATAAGTACATTATTTGGAGATCCTATCTTAACTCTAATGAATATACTAGCCCCTGTATTAGATATTCTTAATATCCCCTATCGAGGGGGATAGAGGGGGGATAGAGAGGCCTAAACACACGTACAGAGATTATGCCTATAAAATATTCTCATTTAATTAAAACTTAATATCCCATATTAGATAGTAGCCCCATAAGCACATATATTCCCTTGATGTCTCACGGTGACTTCTATTATAGTGGATAAGCTGAGGCAATATTTAGGGAGGGGGAATACACATGGGTCTAACCGCGTACTGATATCCTGTGCCTAAATATTTATCACATATCCATATCCAAATCTAATTGGACTAAATTAAGTAAGTCTATATAAGTACCTTAATAGGTGCCCCTAGAAGTAATACTTGTCCTTGTCCTTGTCCTAGTAAGGGAGTAATTAGGTAATACGAGGACTACTATTATTATCCTTGTCTTATGGATAATATTCTCATAGGAGAGGCTATATATTTTGGGGGGATCTTTATACTCTACAATTAAAACCTTTAAGTCTATATCCGTACCTTTCTTGGACCTCACTATTGGGTCTTCCTATTCATATACTATCCCCTGTATTAGAGATAATTTATATCCCCTATCGAGGGGGGATACACAAGGGGTATAGCGTGTACAGGTATCCTGCTCTTTAATATTTCTCTTTATTCTTATTTCCCACAAATAAAGTAAGTCTATATAAGTACATTCTTTGGAGACCTTCTAAGTAATGCGAAATTAGGTAATACGAGGACTACTATAATTCTCCTATCTTTGTAATCCCCACTTTATTAACTCTACATAAGTGTCTTTAAGGGGGGGGGGATACACATAGGTCTAACCGCGTACTGATATCTTGTGCTTAAATATTTCTCTAAAATTAAATTTTAAAAAATCCAGTAAGTCTATATAAGTACCTTAGGAATACACTAGGGTGCGCTTCGCGCGGGGGTACAGAGAATCTGCCCGATATTTTGACTCTAAAATACTATTGAAACAAATCCTATAGTGGTTCCTTAAGCATATATTTGGGAGAGATGGGGGTTCACCCACAGGGGGATACACATGGGCTATAGCGTGTACTGATATCCTACGCTTAAATATTTCTCTTAAATTCAATTTTCCAAAATCCAGTAAGTCTATATAAGTACCTTAATAGGTGGGGGGATACCCGACATGGGGTATTGCGTGTACTGATATCTTGTGCTTTATTTTTTCTCTAAAATATAATTTTAATAAATTCAGTTAGTCTATATAAGTACATTATTTGGAGATCCTATCTTAACTCTAATGAATATACTAGCCCCTGTATTAGATATTCTTAATATCCCCTATCGAGGGGGATAGAGGGGGGATAGAGAGGCCTAAACACACGTACAGAGATTATGCCTATAAAATATTCTCATTTAATTAAAACTTAATATCCCATATTAGATAGTAGCCCCATAAGCACATATATTCCCTTGATGTCTCACGGTGACTTCTATTATAGTGGATAAGCTGAGGCAATATTTAGTATTTCCCTTAAAGTAAAAGTATAAGTACTAATTTATCCAAATAGGTAACTCTATATAAGTACATTATTATTATGAGCACCTTAGAGCCTATCCCTTAATTATACTGAGGGGCGCGTACGCGCGGGAAAGAGAGGGGGGTAAAAGATATACTCGCGCGTACGCGCGCTATAGAAAAATATTAATCACAAATGAAATGAAATGAAATGTAATGGTATTTGTAAAAAGTAAGTAACTCTATATCATAACATTTATTGGACTTAGGTGCTTCTGATTGCTCCCAAACCCACACCTTATTCAATTATGCGCGTAGCGCTTTCTCTTAAATTATATTATATTAAATAAAAGCAAAGTAAAGTAAATCAAATAAAATATTATAAACTAAAAGCTAATTAAATTAAATTCAATTAAAGAAACTCTTATTCAATTTTAGCTAATTAAATTCAATTAAATTAAATCAAGTAAATAAACTTAAATTTAATTAAATTTCATTTTATTAAATCAAAATTCCCAATTTACTCCGCCTGCGCCTATAAAAACAATATAATATAATATAATATAATATAATATAATATAATATAATATAATCAAATATTTTTGCGCTAACGCGCTTAGAAAAATCGAAGACGCTTATAAAAATATTCTATAGGGCTAGGCTTATAAAATTAACTAGTAAAAGGCGCTAGTTAGAAAAATCTTCGATTTTTATTAGCGCAGCCTAATATTTTAATAACGTACGCGCCGGCGCTACGGTTATAATATTTAGCGCGGTTATAAAATTTCCTTTACTGCGCTACGCGCGGGCGAAGCCCTGCGCGTACGCGCGGCTACGGACCCGCAAAAATTAAATTATATATTTTTATCCGCGCAACTACGCTTATAAAAGTTAAGTTAAGTTAAGTTAAGTTAAGTTAAGTTAAGTTAAGTTAAGTTAATTTTCTAGTAAAAGGCGCCTACGCGCTGGCGCGGGATTTATAGATATTCTTCTATTAATAGTTGTTGTATCTATAGGGCTACGCCTCAACTTATTTTCTATCTTTGAGACTTTATTTTGATCCGCGTAGCGCATCCTTTAGCTTTCCTCTTTTAGTTTCCTTTCGCGCGTACGTGCCTTCTTATTATTTAATTATTTAATTATATAGTGTTAAAAAAGTAGTTGCCATGTATTGTAAAGATATATAAATCAAAATAAGAATAATAATTGAGTGGTGTTAGAGGTAATCATTGTTAATGCTAATGTTAATCAAGAGGGGGATAACTATGGTTTATTACATTATTTATATAATGCGCTAGCGCAGGGCTATAGAAGTTAGTTAAGGTCTATAGTGTAGCTACTAATTTAAAGATATTAGTCCCTCTGGTGACTATTGATGGTGTATGGTGACTAGCACTGCGCCGCGCGGAGCGCAAAATATAATATTCTATAGGGGTATAAAATTAAATTTAATTAAATTTAATTAAATTTAATTTAATTTAATTTAATTTAATTTCAAATAGGGGCAACGCCCAGGCGCGGGGAGTTATGTTATACTTTGGATTGAATTTTAGAGTGATATTGCGGTTAACTACAAATACAGCATTAGATTCATCGTACTTCTTAAGCATTACTTCAGCATGGACTTTTTTTTCAATACCAAGCATAAGTTGTTGAATGATCTCAAGTGATAGTTGTTGAGAATCAATACCAGCGCATTTAATGATTACTTGGTCAGGTTGACCGGAAATAACCATAGCATAAAACTTAGGTCCTAGACAAAATACTTCCTTAACATTATACTCTAGTTTCATTTTTCCTAGTTCATAAGGAGATACCCATTGTTGATCCAGTTCTTTTTCTAGGATAATCGAATCAGTATCTGAGTAAATCCAATCGTTTTCGGCTAGAGTTTTAAAAGGATGCATTGAAATTCGTGCGTAGGATGAAATAGCTGCAGCTAGAGGTACACTTGACTGAGAGTATTTACCAGTAGTCATAGGTTTAGTACTATTAATGGTAGAGTTAAGTAGTTCAATTAGTTCGATATTAAGTTGGTTATGAGCAACTACTAGTGTATAATCGTTAGGAAGGTGAATGTGTTTAATAACGGTATATTGAATATCGAAGGATTGTAGATCATCATTATGGATAATCTTAGAGAATGTGTTAATTGAATTCATACCTGTTTTACCATATAGTGAATTAAGTAGTAGTTTTATGATATTAGCAATAGTATGATTGTTATCTTTCTTAGCGGAGATTCGTTCATGATAAATTTTCTCAACAAAAGAAGTAAATACTGATGATGAATTCTCGAAAATATATCCACCTTCCACTTTAATTTGATAGTTAAGTAGTTTTAGTGCCTTTAGTTCTTCTGAGAAGTACCAACCGGAGAAATCAGTTGAAGGATATTCAATCACACCCAGTTCGGTACGGTAAGGGATAAGTGATATTTGATTGTCAGGTACTAGAATATGAGCATAAATGAATCCAAAACTATTATCCAGATCAATATTACTATGTAGTGTTGGATTACCTACGGGCATAGGGTTACGCATAGCGGAAGGATACTGACTATTCATGTCATAATAGAATACATTAGTAGCGTGATTTTGATTAATCGCAGTTACCCCTCCATAGTGTGCATTACGAATATCATTTTCTACAATACCACCAATTACTTTAACATTATCTTTAGTTTTATAGAAATTGGTTAGAAAGATCTTGTATGATAGTGAGGAAATTGTAGTACATTTAGTAATATCTAGAGTGTATTTATCATAAATAATAGTACTGAATTTATGAATTGCTTCAAATAGTCCCTCTAGGTTATTACGTAGATATTGAATACTTTTCTCTTCCATACTAAACTTGATATATGTATTATCCTTTTTTGTTATTGATAGGTCTGTATAGCTACTATTAATATAACCATTGAAAAATAGATTATACTCTGTAGCCAGGTCTCCTGGACATTCCATTAGTTTATATCCAGTATTGAAATCCTCTAGTACTTTAGCTTTAGTGGTGTTAAGTAGTTTTTTACTATCTAGAATAGTAATGTGAGGAGTAGAGATTTTATAAATAAGATTCTCATTCATTACTGTTGATACTTTCCCCACTTCAGTACTGTTAGATACAATAGCATTAAGTAGATAAATACCATAGTGATCTAGATTATGTACATAGAAAATACGACCAGGATAGTTAGAATAGATAAATTTAATTAGTGATACTAGTACTTCATTAAATTTCGCTCCTTCTTTATAGTAGAAAGTATGTTGATTTCCACTTACTTTAAATGCGGCTGCATAAGGGATTAGTTTGTTATTAGAATCCTTGAATGTTAGAATCTCAATAACTCCAATATGAGTTGGTACTACTTTATCTTTTGATGGCTTACGTAGAGTAGGAAAACTATATGGAAAAATAATATCGATTAGAGTTCCCTCTTTTCAGATAAAGATATTCCCTTTAAATTCTCGTTTAATTGTTCCATCTGTATAATGATGATCCACAAACTCATATGTTATTCCGGTTTTTCCTACTATAATTTTCGTACTCTTACTATAATTACTATCCTTAATTGTATTATCTATATATTCTATACTAGTAATATAGTCTCGTTTACTGATTAGGGAATAAACTGAGTTATGTAGATATAGCATACTTCCATCTGTATTATTTGTCGATACTGCTTTGGACATATCTACTACTTTATCTAGGAGTGTTTTTACACTATTACCTGATGTTTTTGTGCTTGCGTTGTATTCTTTCTGAATTTTCTCCAGTTTCTTCATCACTTCCTTTCGAAATTGACTATCTTTTAGTTCTATATAAGTGTCTGTATTTATAAATACTCGACCTTTAATAGCGAGATGTAGTTGTCCTTCTAGATTGTACTTCACCTTTAGCAGTTCTAGCGTATTTGCTACCAGCCCAAGTGCACTTTCTACCGATTCTTCATCAGTCAGAAATAGGGCCTTGCTTACACTATAATATGTCCCTCCATAGCCTATTTCAATAAGTACAACATATACTTCCCCTTCTTTAATCTGACTATTTACAATATTTAGCAGACCTTCTTTAATGGTCTCTATGCTAAGTTGATTATTGTAATAGAGAAGTTTATATGATCGGAATCCTTGCATTTTAATATATATATATAAATTTTTAATTTATTAACCACCTTTCTAGCATATTGCTTAGGTGGATCACACCTCGATTTCTTTAGAACCTGCTGCAGCGGGCCCATTTACGGAAAAGGAAAAGAGAGATAAAGAAATAACGTAAATGGTAGTAATGAGATGTGATCCACATCCTATATTATTTGTCTTTTTAATATAATAATTATAATAATAAGTAGATTTAGTTTAAGAAGTATTAGTAGAATTTTAAGTATTACCTCTTCAAATCTTATATATTCCAAATTTTCCCTCATTTAATCGCCAAAGTTTTATATAATTCTTCGGATTTCTGACTTTCTTTTTCTTTTTCTTATTTATTTATTTATTTATTTCTTTCTTTATTTATTTATTTCTTTATTTGATAGATTTCTTGAATTTTATTTTATTTTATTTTCTTTAATTGAATTTGAGTTTATTGAATTGAATTTAATTTAATTTTATTTTATTTAATTTAATTTAATTTAATTTAATTTAATTTAATTTAATTTAATTTAATTTAATTTAATTTATTTCTTAATTAATGGATTTATAAGATTACTTTATTTATTTATTTATTTTATATATTTAATTATTTATTTATTGAATAATGAATTAATTAATTAGGTTCTGCGCGGGGACGCGCGCCCCCGGGAGGTCAAATAGATGTACTTATATAGAGTTAGATTATTTGGTTTAATAAGGTTTACCTCCTAAACTTTCCTGGTGGGGCTTCGCCCCCCTGTATGCGCCTTGTGTATTCACCCCGCGCGTACGCGCCCTATAAATATATACATTATGTAGTTAGGTTTTCTTCCATTTATCATACAATCTCCAAGATATGTACAGATATAGACGGACTTGATTTTGTAAAATTATGTTAAACGCATTAATTTTTCCGGTTGATTACCTCTAGAAAAATATTCGATAGGGCTACGCTAATAAAATTCCCTTTACTGCGCCCCCCCTAATAACCGTAGCGCGGGGGGGGGAATATTCCGACTACGCGCCTATGCGCCAATAAAAATCGAAGATTTTTATAGGCGCGGGTTATAAAATCGCGCCTATAAAAAATATTCGGCGCGTACGTTATAAAAATCTTTGCGCGGGGAGGGCTACGCCCTATAGAATATTTTTCCTTTATAGGCGCGTACGCGCAGCTACGCTTATAAAATTGAAGGCGCTTATAAAAAAACAAATCGCGCGTAGCGCTTATAAAAATGCGCCTATAAAAATCGCGCGTAGCGCATTTTTATGGCGGAGCGCAAAATCTTCGGCTAATAAAAATATTTTTATAACCGCGCAGCTACGCTTATAAAATTTACTAGTAAAAGGCGCTAGTTATAAAAATCTTCGATTTTTATTAGCGCAGGCGCATTTTATTAGCGCTAATTAAATTGAGTAAAGTAGTCCGGATGTGGTAGCATGAACCGAATCTAGGATAATATTAGGAAAGATACCGAATACTACTGCAACAAATAGAAGAGGTAGTAGAAGCAGAAATTCTCGTCGAGTAAGATCAGTAGTGTAGTTTAGGTATTTACTCCAAGAACCAAAGGCGATTCGGTTGTATAGCCAGATAGAGTAAGCAGCACTTAGAACAATACCAGTACTTCCTAGTACAGCAAATACAGGGTTTCGTTGGAATGCTCCAGCAAGACATAGAAATTCACCAGCCCAATTAGCACTTAGAGGTACAGCAGCATTAAAAATTGTAAATACAAAGAACATAATTGAGAATAGTGGCATATAAACAGTTATACCTCGGTAGTATCGAATAGTTCGTGTATGGTATCGATCATATAGAACACCACCAACTAGGATAAATAGTGCTGGACTAACAACACCATGAGCAATACTTAGTAGTAGAGCACCATCAATACCTTGGATAGTATTACTAAATAGTCCAAGTACTACTACAGCTATATGACCAATAGAAGAGTAAGCAACTAGAGCTTTGAAATCTGTTTGTCGTAGTGTAGCTAGTGAAGCATAAATTAGAGTAATAACAGCAATTGTTTGTACTAGTGGAGAGAAGTATGATGTAGCATCTGGTAGGAATTGAATTAGAATTCGCATGTATCCATATGTAGCTAGTTTTAGAATTAGACCAGCTAGAATAACACTACCAGCTAGAGGAGCTTCAGCATGAGCTCGTGGTAGCCAAACATGGAAAGGTAGTAGTGGTGTTTTAATAGCCATACTAATAAATACTGCTAGCCATAGTAGTTTTTGTGATTCAAGATTAATTTCAGATAGTGATACTACTTGGAAATCTGTTGAACCTACATTGTAATAAATTACTAGAAAAGCTAGTAGCATAAATAGTGATCCAAATAGAGTATAAAGGAACAGTAGGAAAGCAGCTCGTACTCGTGTTGCGCTACCACCCCAAATACCAACAATAAGGAATAGAGGAATTAGTACACTTTCAAAGAATACATAGAATAGTAGAATATCAAGTACAACAAATACAGCAATTAGTAGTGTTTCTAGTACTAGGAAACACATTAGGAAGTATTTAAGTTCTTCTTTAATATTCCCCCAATTACTTAGAATACAAATAGGTGTAATAAATGTAGTAAGTAGAACAAAGTAAAGTGAAATACCATCAACTCCAATGTGTAGATGACAGAAATTAACTTGATTAAATTCTTGTGTAAATTGGGATTCACTAGTACTTGAATCAAACTCACCCCATAGTACAATACTTAGAAGAAAATTAATTAGTGATGTTCCTAGTGCTAGTCGTTTCATTTGTGACTCTGATTGTACTGTATTTCCTTGCATAGGAGCTAGCATTAGAGCACCAACCAGAGGGATTAGTAGTAGTAGTGTTAGCATTTTCTTTTTTGTTTTTATTTTTATAATGCGCTTCGCGCCACCTTCTTTATTTTTCCTTATCTCTTTTATTATTTTCAGCTCTGCAAATAAAAGCGCCAATAAAAAATCGCGCTATAAAAATCTTCGGCGCGGACGCGCATTCCGTACGGGTTATAAAATACAATATTTTATTAGCGCGTTTATAAAAATCTTCGATTTTTATTAGCCGTATATTTTTATATTCGCGGGGATATTTTTTCTTATCTCGCGCTTTCCTGCGCCTGCGCGTACGCGCCTTTTTCTTATTTTTCCGGAGCTTTTTTTATAATTTTAAAGCGCGGTAAAATTCATATTATTATATAATAAAAGTATAAGTACACCTATACTATACTAATAATAAAGAGTATAAATGCGCCTATAAAAATCGGCGCGTACGTTATAAAAATCTTCGATGGCGCGTCCGCGCAGCTACGCTTAGAAAATGGGGCTCAGTAAAAGGCGCTAGCGCCTATAAAAATAGAAGGCGCCAATTAAAAAGAGAATATTTTTTCTTTTATAGGCGCTAATAAAATGCGCCTAATAAAATTTACAATTTTATAGCCGCGCGGTTATAAAAATATTTTTATTTTTATTAGCCGAATATTTTTTCCTTTATAGGCGCGATTTTATAACCGCGGTAGAACTAAAATTAAGTAGCGCCACGTTAGAAAATGGAAGCTAATTTTTTCACGCGGGAGTCAAAAAGAATGCGCTAGAAATTTGCGCTCCGCCTCTTTTTTTTATTAAAAAAAAAGAAGGGCGGAATAGTATGAGGAGCTTTCTGTACCTCATTAATAGTTGTGTGGTCGCGCCTGCGCGTAGCGCCTTCGATTGGGCGCCCGCAAAATTTTGCGCGGGTTATAAAATTTACTAGTAAATTTTCTTAGCCCGCGCCTATAAAAATCTTTGATAGGGCTACGCTTATAAAATTGTAAATTTTATTAGGCGCAGTAAATTTTCTTAGGCGAAGGGTTATAAAAATCGGGTTATAAAAATCGAAGGCTGCGCGGACGCGCCTTCGATTTTTCTAAGCGCGTTAGCGCAAAAATAGAAGGCGCGTAGCGCATTTTTTATAGGCGCTTATAAAAATCGAAGCGTATATTTTTATTAGCTACGCCCAGCCGTATATTTTTTCTTTATAAGCGCGTACGCGCGGCACCACTTTGAATATGCCGTTGTGCTTTAATTTTAATATGCACGTTCTCCGTAGATTGTCCGCGCGTAAGCGCCTTTTTCTTTCTTTCTTTTTCTGCGCGTAGCGCTTTCCGGAGGGCGCACAAAAAGGCGCTTATAAAAATCGGGCTACGCTTATAAAATTGCAGGCGCGTGGGGCTGCGCCCGCCCACTAGTAAATTTTCTTAGCGCGGGGGCGAACGCCCGCTAGATAAGTTTCTTTTTTCTTATCAACTTCGTTATTGTTAGTCTCATTTTTACTATCTTTTGAAGTGCTACGCGCGTAGAATAACTTCGTTTTTAATTAGGCGGGCGCGCGTACGGGGGGGGCGAAGCCCGCCCTATCGAAGGCGCGTACGGGGGGGGCGAAGCCCGCCCTATCGAATATAATATTTTTATAGCGCTAACGCGCGGCCGGTTATAAAATTGGGTTATAAAAATGCGCGGCTAATAAAAATATTTTTATAAGCGCGTTAGCGCAAAAATAGAATAGAATATTTTTTCCTTTATAGGCGCATTCCGTAGCCCTAATTTACTAGGGGGCGAAGCCCTGCGCTACGCGCGGGGGCGCGCCAATAAAAAATATAATATTTTTTATAGGCGCTAATAAAATGCGCGTCCGCGCGATTTTATAACCCGCGAAGCCCGCCCTATCGAAGATTTTGCGGTTATAAAATTTTGCGCCTATAAAAATCTTCGGCGCCTGCGCCTAATAAAATTTACAATTTTATAAGCGTAGCCCTATAGAATATTTTTGCGCTAACGCGCGGCGCCTACAATTTAATTTTATAGCCGCGCGTACGCGCCGAATATTTTTGCGCTAACGCGCGGCGCCTTTTTCAATTTTCTAAGCGTAGCCCTATAGAATATTTTTGCCTACGGCGGCGCGCCCTAATTTACTAGTAAAAGGCGCTTACGCGCTAATAAAATCTTTGATTTTATAACCGTAGCTGCGCGGTTATAAAAATCTTCGATTTTTATTAGCCGTATATTTTTATAAGCCGAATATTTTTATAAGAGGCGCGTAGCGCATTTTTTTATTAAAAAAATGCGCTACGGTTATAAAATCGCGCCTATAAAATAAAAAATCTTCGATTTTTGCGCGGCGTAGATTTTGCGCGGGGGCGCGCGTTTATAAAAATCTTCGATTTTTATTAGCCGGAGATTTTGCGCTCCGCCATAAAAATATTTTTATAGGCGCATTTTATTAGGGCGCCCTATCGAAGGCGCGTACGCGCGCGCTAACGCGCGGGGGAATTAGTAGGTTTAACAAGACCTTCATTTTGAATAGAAGATCGTTTATCTGTGAAGTATAGAGCTCCACTACCAAACTCGTAAACAAAACCAATAGTTAGTACTAGAAAGAAAATTACAAATACCCAGAAACCATAACTACCAGTCTCGTATAGGCTTACAGAGAAAGGATAAACTAGTACTAGTTCAAGATCAAATACAAGGAATAGAATACCAACTAGATAAAACTGAATTGAAAAAGGATTACGTGTCTGACCATATACAGGCGAGAACCCGCATTCATATGGTGTTACTTTTTCTGAATCAGGTCGGTGTACTGCTAGTAGAAGATTAGCAAATAGAAGAATAATAGCTAGAATAGGAATAAAAATAAAAAATAGTGTAATTGTATTCATTAGTAGTAGAATAGTGATAGAGCTAGAATATGAGAGCTATTTAGTAGGATTGACGGTTGAAGTACAAATAGTACAATAATCATAGTTAGAATAGAAATTAGTAGACTATGTACATTAGTAAGGGATACACCCGGTGTTGTAATAGTGGGCCCGCGCCAATAAAAAATAGAATCTTTTTTATAGCAAAAATCGAAGGCGCTACGCGCCCCTATCGGCGCCCGTGAATTTATAGTATTATCAGTATATACTATATCAGTATTAATATTTTGAGTATCAAAGTAGATAACTCGAATAATTTTTAGGTAGTAAGAAGCACTAATAACACTTACTAGAATTGCAATAATAGATAGGAAGTAGTATCCACCATGAGTACTTGAATATAGAACCATTTGTTTTGCAAAGAATCCAATTAGAGGTGGAATACCAGCCATAGAGAATAGACAAAGAGCTAGACTAAGTCCTAGTAGTGGATTTTCTTTAAATTGACCTTTAAGTTGATCAATAAATTGAATATCTATCTTATTAATTGATTGTTTATTAGTAGTTCGACTTGATAGTTGATATGATTTACTTGTACTCATAATATATCCAAATGCAAGAAGAATTAGGAATGTATTAACATTTGTTAGTGAGTATTGAATTAGGTAGAATAGGAAAGATTCAATTGATTCTTCAGTATTGATAGCTAGAGCTAGTAGTAGGAATCCAACATGACTAATAGTACTATAAGCTAGAAGTCGTTTAATTCGGTATTGGCTTAGTCCAACAACAGTACCAATAATAAGACTAAGAAGACTAGCAATAAGTAGAAGATTTTTCCAGATATTAATAGCTGTATCCTCATTTAGAAGAAGACTTAGTGATTCAAAGCTACCTTCTAGTCCAGATTGTAGTTCTAGAAGGAATACAAAGATAGAAATTTTTGGCATTGTTGTTAGCCAAGATGTCACAATTGTTGGTACACCATCATATACATCTGGTGCCCAATTATGTAGTGGAGCTGCTGCTACTTTAAATAGAAAACCAATACCAATTAGAAGTAGTCCATATGTAAGACCACCACTATAAACAGCACTATAAGCAATAGAATCAGCACCGGGCGAAGCCCCTTGTACTAGAGTATAAATACTTTCAAATTGTGTTAGACCTGTATAACTATAAATTAGAGCAGTACCTAGTAGGATTAGAGCTGATGAGAGTCCACCTAGTAGGAAGTATTTAAGACCAGCACTTGTGGCAGATTCTGAATCTCGGTAAAGTGTTGCTAGAATATATACAGCAAAACTTTGTAGTTCAATACTTAGATACATACTTACTAGATCTGAACTACTTAGTAGTAGTGTAGCACCCATAGATGTAAATAGAATCATTAGTGAATATTCACTAATTGTTGGAACTACTGTTGTACCACGTCGTACTATTGATTTCTCTGTTACTGGTCCCCAACCTAGTAGAATTAGAGCACCAATGAAAAGTAGAAATCCTTCAATAGCTAGTGATACTGTAGTAACATGAAATAGTCCACTGTAGATACCTACTCCGGAAGCTAGTGACTCAATATGTAGACCATTAAAAGCCAGTAGAGCAGAATAGATTAGAACTACAGATGTAATTCGATTAAATAGACTTGGGGTAATTCGGTAGGAGAAAACAGGAATGGCTACTAGTAGTGAAATTAGACCAATTGAAAGCATTACAACTACTACGCGCTAATAAAAATATTTTTATAAGCGCTAGCGCCTTTTACAATTTTATAAGCGTAGCCCCTATCTTCGATAGGGCGCCCCGCGCGGTTATAAAATCGCGCCTAATAAAATTTACAATTTTATAAGCGTAGCCCTATAGAATATTTTTTTCTTTTCTTTATAAGCGCCTACAATTTTATAAGCGTAGCCCCGCGCCTATAAAAATCTTTGATTTTTATTGGCGCCGGCGCTACGGAGGGGGGCGCCCCTATCGAAGGCGCGTCCGCGCTGCGCCAATAAAAAATAGAATGCGCGTACGCGCGCGCTAACGCCATAAAAATCTTCGATTTTTATAGGCGCTAATAAAATGCGCCTGCGCCAATAAAAAATAGAATATTTTTTCCTTTATAGGCGCCTACAATTTTATAAGGGGGCTCCGCCCCGCCCTATAGAATATTTTTGCGCTAACGCGCGGCGCCTACAATTTTATAGCCCTATAGAATATTTTTTCCTTTATAGGCGCGATTTTATAACCGCCCTTCTTTTTTTTTAATAAAAAAAAAGAGGCGTAGCGCAGTAAATTTTATAACTACGGCGGCGCAGCGCCTATAAAAATCTTTGATAGGGCGGCGCATTAAAAAGAAAATGTTCAGCAGTACAGGGTATAATAAAATTTTATTTATACATATTATACTAGTATTCGGAATCGAACCGAAAATGTGAGAGTGGAAGTCCCAAGTTTTACCATTAAACTACACTAGCTTTATAATTACTAATATTCTAATAAATCATTAGAACACTATACTATAATTCATATACCTATATAAAATAAGGATAGCCGCGCGGTAACTGATAATAAAGATTTATGCGCTAACGCCTGCGCCTGCGCCTGCGCGTAAGCGCCTTTTCCTAGTAAATTAACTTTTATAAGCGTAGTCCTATAGAATATTTTTTCTTTTCTTTATAAGCGCCTACAATTTAATTTTATAGCCGCGCGTACGCGCCGAATATTTTGCGCCTTCGATTTTTATTCCGCGTACGCGCGTTATTAAATCATAAATGCGCCTATAAAAATCTTTGCGCATAGCGCGGGCGCCCTGCGCGTACGCGCCTTTGATTTTATAACCGTAGCTGCGCGTACGCGCCATCTAATATTTTTATAAGCGCTAGCGCCTTCGAATATTTTTATAACCCGATTTTTTGCGGGTCCGTAGCTAATAAAAATCTAATCTAATATTTTTATAGCCTTCGAATATTTTTATAACGGAGCGCCGATTTCGTTCTTTTTGTCGCGCCAGCCTATAAAAATATTCTATTGCGCGTACGGACCCCGCCCAATAAAATTTCTTTTAAATTTTATAGGGCTGCGCCGCCGTAGGCAAAAATAGAATATTTTTTCTTTTCTTTATAAGCGCCTTCGATTTTTATTCCGTACGCGCCGAAGATTTTGCGCTAACGCGCGGGGGGGGAAATGAAAAAAGAAAAGTATTTGTTATATTTAAGATCGTTGACAGATCCAAACTTTTACTGTAAAAGCACCTAGTTCATTTTTAGTTGTAAATTTACTGTAATCAATAGAGGTCCGGGCCAGTGTACTATTGTTAGCATTACATTGGAAAGAACCAATAAGAGAAGATTTTACAGTAATTCGTGGAATTGCGGTTTCAGTAACTAGTCGTCCAGATACTTTTACTTTAATACCACTAATATGTGCTAGTAGATTCGTTTTATGTAGACTAGGATTAGTTAGAATAGCTTCTTGGAAATCCATAAAAGTGTTACTTGGTGCATTGTAGGCAAGGTATTGACTTAGGATATGACTATTTAGATATGGATAATATAGTCGAGTAGCAATTACATTCACTTTTTTTTGATATAGCTGAGCAAGTGTAGTATTTAGTTCAGAGAAGTTTTTTCGGAATGATTCTAGTTCATTTGTTGATGAATTTTTCTCACCGAATGCTGTATTAGAAGCAGTATAATAGAAGAATTGAATAGTAACTTTACTATTAGTATGACTAAAGTTTGGTTTACTAATAATAAAAAGAAAATTAGATACGTTACCACTAACAGTATTCATTTTATTTGCTGTAGTAGTATTATTATTTAGTGTACTAAAATAAGCATTAATAATACAAATAGCACTATTATTTAGTGAAGTATTTCCAGATAGAGTTGAACCTAGTCCTGAAGATTGTTTACTAAATGAATGCGCTGGCGCGATACCATAATTGTTCATTTGCATTTGTGGCTGTTGTAGACGTCCACTACTTTTTAGGTAAACACTAGGAATTGTTGGCATAGTAATGTTCATTTGAGTTATATAAAAGTCGCCAAAGGCGTGGGTAAAGAAATGCTATGTATAAAATGATTTAATTCATTATTTAAATAATATCACTTTATAAGCCCTACATTTTTAGTAGTAAGTTAATATATACTATTAAAAATAGGTACAATTACCAGAAAGGAAGAAGTATTTTGTATTTTTATTTTTTGTTTTCTTCTTTTTGTCGCGCAATCTTCGATTTTATTAGCATAAAAAGAATCCCGCGCCTGCGCCAATAAAAATATTTTTATTCCGATAAGCGCCTTTTACAATTTTATAAGCGTAGCCGCGCCAATGCGCGTCCGCGCTTATAAGCGCCGAAGATTTTGCGCTCCGCGCGGCGCATTTATAGTATGAGACTATACTGTTAAACTATGAAAATAAGGCACTAGAAAGAATCGAACTTTCGTTAAACGTATTAACAGTACGCCACATTACCACTATGTTATAGTACCTACATATTCTAGCGCTTTATATAATCTTCGATTATATTAGCAACAACTATTATTTGTATAACTTATAGAAATATTCTATTTTCTTAGCGCCTATAAAAATCGAAGGTTTTTATGGCGTTAGCGCGCGCGTACGCGCATTCTATAGGGCTACGGTTATAAAATCGCGCCTATAAAAAATATTCGGCTAATAAAAATCGAAGATTTTTATAACCGCGCGGCTATAAAATTGTAGGCGCCTATAAAAAATATTCTATAGGGCTATAAAATTAAATTGTAGGCGCCTATAAAGGAAAAAATATTCTATTTTTTATTGGCGCAGGCGCAGGCGCATTTTATTAGCGCCTGCTAATTTTTCCTTATGCGCCCGCGCTACGGTTATAAAATCAAAGATTTTATTAGCGCGCGTAGTAAAAATCTTAAGTATAAATATTTCAGAAGCGCTTAAGAAAAAGAAAGAAAATCTTCGATTTCGTTCTTTTGATGTTTTTTTATTATAATAAAAAAAACAGAAAAAAGAAGGGCGCGTAGTAAAAAGTACTTGTCTTATAAATTTTACACAATTCATAATAGAGAAGAATACTTTGTATATTCTATTTACCTATAATAAAGTAGTTATTATATTGATAATAATCAAAATGCTGAGACTTGAACTCAGTACTATCTAGAATTTAGTATTACCGGGCCGCGCGTACGGTTATAAAATCGCGCCTGCGCCTATAAAAAATATTCGGCGCGTACGCGCGGCTATAAAATTAAATTGTAGGCGCGTCCGCGCAGGCGCATTTTATTAGCGCCTATAAAAATCGAAGATTTTTATGGCGTTAGCGCGCGCGTACGCGCATTCTATAGGGCTATAAAATTGTAAAAGGCGCGTACGCGCTTATAAAAATCTTTTTATTAGCCGAATATTTTTATAGCCCGACTATAATAGGACGTTAACTCTTGTAACAGAAAGGGGGATAACAGTTAATATTATAAATTAAGTCATGATTACCGCGCGCAGCGCATAAAATCCAAATAATATTCCTGATAAGGTTTATCACTCATATGTTTAATTCGTTCTGATTTTGCTTTAGCTGTTACCCGCGCGCGTCCGCGCAGAATATTTTTGCGCTAACGCGCGGCGCAAAATCAAAGGCGCTACGCGCGCCTCTTTTTTAAAAAACAAAAAAACGCGCGGGTAACCGGAACATGTTTAAGTACATAATATTTACTAGGATAGATTTCACTTCGAACGTTTGTAGTAGCATCAATAAGTACAACTCGTTTACTAGGAGCACGATTTGTAGAATTCTTAGAAAGTTTTTTCGCGCCGCCGTAGTTATAAAATTTACTAGTGGGCGGAGCCGGTTATAAAATCGCGCCTATAAAAAATGCGCCTATAAAAATCGAAGATTTTTATGGCGGAGCGCAAAATCTTCGGCGCGGACGCGCATTGGCGCGGCTAATAAAAATCGAAGATTTTTATAACCGCGCGGCTATTAAATTGTAGGCGCCTATAAAAAATATTCTATAGGGCTACGCTTATAAAATTAAATTGTAGGCGCGTCCGCGCAGGCGCAGGCGCATTTTATTAGCGCCTATAAAAAATATTCGGCGCCGCGCTCTCTTCTATTTTTTATTGGCGCGCGCTAACGCGCTTATAAAAATATTTTTATTAGCCGCGCATTTTTATTCCGTAGCGCCTTCGATTTCGTTCTTTTTTTTTAGATGTTTTTTTTATTATAATAAAAAAAACAGAAAAAAGAAGGGCGCATTCTTTAAAGTCATTTTCTAGCGCGCGCGTACGCGCGGCATATTCTCTTTACTATTTTCAATAGGGGGCGAAGCCCTTCTGAGAAAAAAAAAAGGAAAAAAACAGTATTACGATACATGCCACCACGGTTGATAACTTGAGCAACCCGCCCGGGCGAAGCCCTCCCCGCGCGTACGCGCGGGGCTATAATAATGACCAAGAATACTAGCTAGTGCATTATGGCTAGAACAGATTTGAATTAGAGTGTAAACTGAATTTTCTAGTTGTGGCATTCTTTTTTTTATTTACAAAAAAAAAAAAGAAGGGCGCGAGCAGGGAAAAATAAGTACATGTTGAGCAACTCGATTTCCAATATGTACTGATTGACCAATATAAGCAGCAGGATCCTGAATAGTACCTAGACCATAACAACCAATAGCTCCTTCTTTTTTTGAAGTAGAACCTGCTACAGCAAAGAACTCAGTTACATACTTACTATGTGGAGCCGAAGGCGGTAAAAAGAGAGTCTTTTTATTTTTATCAATCTCTTCACCGCGGTTATAAAATCGCGCCTATAAAGGAAAAAATCTTCGGCGCGTACGCGCGGCTATAAAATTGTAGGCGCCGCGCGTTAGCGCAAAAATATTCGGCGCGTACGCGCGGCTATAAAATTAAATTGTAGGCGCGTCCGCGCAGGCGCAGGCGCAGGCGCGATTTTATAAGGCGCGAGCAGGAACTAGAACTAGTAGATTTTCAAGCATTTGATCTGACGAAAGTCGTCCTTCCAGTGAAAGTACTTGTTTAAGGTTTTCTACTGTAACAGGCTTATTTGTATTATTTTAAAAGATTTCTTTAGCAATACAATCACGTTGATACAGATCCTTAATAAATTCTTTAGATAACCTTTTTAGTACTATTTTTATCTAGTTGTACGGGCCAATAAAATCTCTGATTTTATAGGCCCATTGTTAGTTAGCATAATCCAAGTTTTTTTCAATAAGTTGAATTCTATTTATTTACGCCAGTCCCTTCGGGGATGCCAATAATAAATTAATTTACTACGGTAAACACTAGCTGCATTTTTTCTATAGAAAAAAAACAAAATAGGCGCTTACGCGCGATGTTGAATACTTTAATTAAAAAGTGATTTCAATTATAACAGGAAAGATTCGAACTTTCTATCATATTTTTCTATTTAGATTATATATTATACCGCAAAAAACACTGTTATATAATAAAGCGCCCTTCTTTTTTCTGTTTTTTTTATTATAATAAAAAAACATCAAAAGAACGAAATCTTCGATTTTCTTTCTTTTTCTTAAGCGCGGGATAATATATATCCCCACTAAGTAACATTATAGTGTATCTATTATAAATAATGAGTAAAAAACTATCTTAAAAAAAATATCAGACTGGAAAGACTTGAACTTTCGACTATCACTCCCAAAGTGATCGCCCTGAACCATTAGGCCATCAATCTGTTATAACTTACTTTAGTATAACTGTATATATATTTACTAATAATCTATATATAATTATAACTAGCGCATTCTTTAAAGTCATTTTTAAAACCGCGCTGCGCTTATAAAAATCGAATATTTTTATTGGGGTGCGCCGCCGATAGGCAAAATAGAATATTTTTTCTTTTCTTTATAAGCGCCGCAGATTTTTTATTTATAAGCGCCTATAAAAAATATTCTATTTTTGCGCTAACGCGCTTAGAAAAATCGAAGGCGCGTCCGCGCAGCCTTCGATTTTTATAACGGAGCGCAAAGATTTTGCGCATAGCGCGTCCTAGAAATTCCATTTAATTTTATAAGCACAAATAAAAAGGTATTATAATTAAGTATATTTACAAAAGTTAGTAATTTAATAAACAGTCGCGCCTAATAAAAGTTAAGTTAAGTTAAGTTAAGTTAAGTTAAGTTAAGTTAAGTTAAGTTAATTTACGACGGGGGGCGCTACGCGCGCCCTATAAGTGTAGCCGCGCCGGATATTTTTCGCTCCGCCGCCGATAGGCAAAATCGAATATGAAGATTTTTGCGCGTAGCGGAATGCGCGTCCGCGCCGAAGATTTTGCGCGCCCGCAAATTTCTTTGAAATTTTATAGGGCGTTATAAAATTTACTAGTAAATTTTAATTTTGCGCGGCCGGTAAAATCGAAGCGAAGATTTTGCGCCGCGCGTACGCGCTTCTTTTTGTTTTTAAGAATGCGCCTGGCGCGAGCAGGAAAAATTAGCAGGAAATCGAAGATTTTATTGGCGAAGCCTATATCTAAAAAATACTTGGAATAAAAATGCGCCTATAAAAATATTTTTATGGCGTTAGCGCAAAATCTACGGCGCCAATAAAAAATAGAATGCGCGTACGCGCGCGCTAACGCCATAAAAATCTTCGATTTTTATAGGCGCTAATAAAATGCGCCGGGCGTAGCCCTATCGAAGATTTTTTATAGGCGCAGGCGCGATTTTATAACCGTTAGCGAAAAATCGTAGATTTTTATTCCGTTAGCGCGCGCAGGGCTACGCTTATAAAATTGTAAATTTTATTAGGCGCGATTTTGCGCTCCGCGCGGCGTAAGCGCCTTTAAATTTACTAGTCCCTAATTTTATAAGCGTAGCCGCGCAGAAGGCGCTACGCGCGCCTCTTTTTTATAAGCGCGTACGGTTATAAAATCGCGCGGACGCGCGCGCCTATAAAAGAAAAAATATTCGCGCTCCGCCTCTTTTTTTTTATTAAAAAAAAAGAAGGGCTATAAAATTGTAAAAGGCGCGTACGCGCTTATAAAAATATTCGATTTTTATTAGCCGTAGATTTTGCGCTAACGCGCGGCGCCTAACGAAGGTGGACGTTACTAATTAATATATAATATATAATATACTATAAAATAGTAGACAATGTTTTACGATTAAGTAAATCAATAAATTAGTAGTGCTAAACTGAATATATTACTATACTTACATTTGCACCCTATGGCTATTCACAATATAACTTAACATAATTATAGTTTAGTTTATAAGCTAAGCTATAAGAAAAATTATATCTAAATAACAAGAAGTAGTCTTCTTCTTATTTCTTGTAATCTAATAAGGTGTGCTTCGTGCTTAAGATGCTTTCAGCGCTTATCTCTCATGATTGTGGCTACCCTACGGTGCTATATCTAAAAAGACGTAACAATAGGTACACCATGGAATCATCCCCAGCGGTCCTTTCGTACTAACCGGAGGTCCTTAATCGATTACTTTTTCCTTCAGAAGATAGGGACCATACTGACTCCTAATATAATATATAATACATAAATATACTAATTAGTTTATTTATGGTATGGCCTATTTTATGTTATTGTAATATAATTTATATATTACTTCTAATTATTTCTAATTAGTTCGGACTATATCTTATCTTAATATCCTTCTTAAGATGGAAACACATAGTCTCTGAGGATCCTACTAATTTAATCTAGATTAAATATTGGTTTCCTGCTGATTGCCTAATTTCTTAGATTCTTACTGGATATTACCTAGTACTAAGAACTATAAAGGTGTTCCAGCATACAGTTTCCTTACGACGCGAGTCTTATCTTCTGTTGTTTTATTATTATTTAACGGGGCCTATTATAGTTTATAGTTACTGAATAGCTTCCCTTGATAAATTTGATTATATTTCCGTACTCGTTTTAGATGAGTACGACTAATATTATATTTCACTTCACATTCTTTTACAGAGCTCTCATAACTAAGAAGTTCTTTAGTATTTGCATCATAAACCCAAATACCGTGAGATCCGAAAAGTTCTGCATTTATATTAAGAGAAGTTAGAATAAGATTATTAGTTAGAGGTTCATCAGAGAAATAGAATTTGTGTTCTGATGTAACCCGCTCATTTTATTATCATAATGTCCTTTTAGAGTATCATACTGAATTGAATAATGAGTATTATTGAAACTAGTAATTCCAATTCGACTAGTTTCTTTTAGTCCGCGCCGAAGATTTTTATAGGCGCAGAATCTTTTCAGTATTAGGAATAATAGCATTATCACTATCAATTTCATATTGATAAATCATAGTACTAATTTTCATTCGATCCTCTTCAGACATCATAGTTCCACTATTAGATGATACCGCCCCAATAAAATGCGCCTGCGCGGACGCGCCTACAATTTAATTTTATAGCCGCGCGTACGCGCCGAATATTTTTTATAGGCGCAGGCGCGATTTTATAGGGGCGACTACGATTTAGTGTTGGATTAAGCATCATCCATAGCTGTTCCCAGTTTTGAATAATTGCTTTATTAAGATCACTAGAAATTCCTAGTTGAGGGGGGCTTCGCCCCGTAGTGTGAAATTCTCAATTCCATAAGTAGAAATAGCTTGAGCTAGATCTTTACTTACTTTAGTACTATTACCTTCTAGACTAGCCTTAACACGTCCTGGCATAAAGTAGTCTGTTAGTCGACCCTTATTCGTAAAGAATCGTAGAGCGGGCTTCGCCCCCAACATAAAACATACCAGAACTTTTACACCAAAGTACATAAACACCACCTTTATTGCTAAGTTCAGATTGAGCTTTAGCTTTATCAGTATCTAGATTATAGATATGAATATCATTAGATAGTGAATATCGTTCTTTGATATCTTTAATTCGCTTAATTAGAGAAGTAAGAAGAATAGGATATTTAGTAATAGTAGGCGCCGCGCGTTAGCGCGCGCGTACGCGCCTTCGATAGGGCGGGGCGGAGCCCCCTTATAAAATTGTAGGCGCGTCCGCGCAGGCGCGGAATAAAGAAATCAGACGAATTAAGATAAATTCGTTTCATAATTTTGATTAGTGCTGTAGTCATGATATAAATATAAATATAAATATAAATATAAATATAAATATAAATATAAATATAAATATAAATATAAATATAAATATAAATATAAATATAAATATAAATATAAATAGAAATACATGTATTCTAATTACTATGCTTGCTGTTAAATAATAATTTGAATTAGCTTAATGCATTAGTTGGGAAATCAATAATTAATTAAATTTCACGTCGTATTGACAATTTCTGTTATAAACCAGTTTTTAAACCAGTTTCAATGATTCACACCATTGTTCAGACTATTTCATCAGAAAATAAATATTTATTTTCTGCTGGACGCTCGTGTCCGGATTATTGCTAGCACAGCTCACCGATTAGTCGTTGAACGTTCTATTATCTACAAATTAACTTTTCAGGTAATAAGGTGCTGATAATAGCTTCGCTGCAGATTAACTAAACTTATCTTTAGTTTTCCCTGCAATTCATCCAGTTTTACTTGGGCTCAATACTTATTGTATTCAAAATCGCGCTTACGCGCCTTCTTATTTATATAAAAAATGACGCTAATTTAGATGGGGGATATATTTTATTAAGCCCTACACGATAAAGCATACTACGATGCATGTAAGGTTTTACTAGAGACTGAAGCTTTTTCAGCTCTGTTTTTCCAATAGTAAGAATATACTGATCTTTTTTCTCTTTTCCTATTCGATCAAATAGTACTTCACATTTAATATTACAATTAGTTTTAATTGAATCTCGCAGAAGAATACATTCTTCTAGAGTGTAATTATTTGTGTAAATACGTACTCGACCGGGCGAAGCCCCCAAAGTTTCCGGGCGAAGCCCCCCATAATAAAATGAGCTAGAACGATTTCACACATCTCAGAGCGGATTAGCTCAGGAATTATTTTACGGTATTTTCCTTTTTCAGGAGAATATTCATAAAATAGATTATGAAATTCATTTAATTCTTTTATTGTTCGAGTTTTTAGCCGGTAATTAGTATAACATTTTTCTTTGGCTTTTACTAGAACGGGGGGCTTCGCCCGAATTTTTACAGGCGCCAGGGGCGCGGTGTAAAAAGAGAATAAATCCGCGCCCGCGGGCTTCGCCCTCTTTTAAATTTGCGCTCCGCCTCTTTTTTTTTATTAAAAAAAAAGAAGGGCGCAGCATATTCTTGAAAATTAGTCCCAAATGAAAAAGACATTCGACAATTAGTCATAATCTTTTCAATATGAGCGGGGGCGCCCAATGATAATTTTACGTTGAAATTTTGTCATGATTTAAAAATTGAGAAAATAGAAAGAGTGGTGATATACAATTATTGTCGTAAGTAATTACGAACCCAACTCGCGTACCTCTTTAATCAGCGAACAGCTGAACCCTTCCAAGCTACTACACCTGGAGGATGAGATGAGTCGACCATTTTCCTCTCCGCGCGTACGCGCCTATTAGAATGAATGGGAATCTAATATAAAGGGGCCTGATGAAGAGTGTAAGTTGTTTATACTTACGCCATTAGTCACCTAATGGATTAGACTATATCATCAATTATACTACAGTTTACGTGGTAGTTTGTATTGCATAGTTGGAATAAGATGTGGCTTAATAAGATCATGTAGCTTATTAGCATCACTAGTAGTGAATTGTACTACAAACTTATTCTTATGCTTTACTACTTTACTCTTAAACCCGCCGAAGGCTTTAAGGTTTAGTTCCTCGCTAATCATTTTATTCTCGTCATGACTAAATCCTTGAGTGTGTAGAGTAAGTACTCGTCCTTCTCGATGGAGACTTCCATCTCCTATTACCCAGTATGCTAGACCAACTACATTTAGATGGGTAAGAATTGTACCGCCCCCTTCGGGGGCTTTGATAGTCTTCTTAATAACACCGCGCCCCTGGCGCCTGTATCATAGAATGGGGCTGCGCCCCCCCAAATAACAGGCGCGTACGCGCGATTTATGACTAAATGTCTTAAACCAGTAACTCTTCACTTCACCTTGTTTAGCTCCATGAATATGTTTACGAATTCCAGGTTCAGTCATAAAGCAATATTCTTTACACTCTTGGAATAGATGAAATAGAAACTCTTTCTGATCGGGGCTACGCCCCCCTTGTTCAAACTTAACTAGAGCTTCATGGCTAACACGATACATTGTAGCATCACTTAGAACCATACCTAGAATTAGTTGAAATAGTTTAGAGTCGATCATAGGGGGGGCGGAGCCGCGCGTACGCGCCTTCCAATCTTGCCAATATTTAGAATTGAAATGATAACCGTTTCGAGTATTAGTAATCTTCTTCATTATTTCAATTGTATGAGAAGTACGTCAGTATGCCTATGCAATATTGCATGGTAAACACCAACTAGTGAACAGATGCTGGAGATCTCTAAGATGTTTCCAGTTCCTATATTAACCAGATCAAAAATACAATTAAAATAAGGTATAATTGTCGGGCGCTCGTGGAAGGCTTATTGTTGGTACTACTCACCTTCTAGTCGTTGAACCTTTCTACTACAATTTAGTTATACTAAAATACCTTAATAGACTTGGCTGCGGATTGTCTCATTATTGAGTTAGATAATGAGAGTTTCCCGCAATTCACCCGATTTAACCTCGACTATGACTCTTTTATTTAATCGAGGTGTCAAACCGTTTGGACAATATGAACTCTCGCAAACGATAAACCTGTTCATTTTTTATTACTAATAGCACATTTAATACTATTTTTCTATATATCACTATATAGTTTAGACTATGTCATCATTTAACTACTAACACAAGACTAACTCTATTGAAATGAGAGCTCGGTCCTGAAATAAAAATAAATCACTTGAAAAGGGGGATATTAATCAATAGATTATCGCATCCGAAATTTATGTTTCATACTATCATAGATATATTTACCGCGCGTAGCGCCTTCAATAAATCGTTCATATTGATTAGCAGGAATATTAATAACAGGTTTAGATTTATTTACACCCATCCAAGCATTAAACTTATATCGTGAATTTAGAACTTCACAAAGTTTATTAACTTCAAAATGGCTAAAACCTTGTGTATGGAATTGAAGACCATGTGAATGGCTACCGGGCGAAGCCCCCCACCATCGTCCATGAACCAACAAGCTAGTGTCTGGGGGCTAATGTTTTCATAGACTTTACTATTAAGCACCGCGCCTGCGCGGTTATAAAAATCTTCGATTTTTATTAGCCGAAGATTTTTATTGGCGCACCATCTTGTAGGAACAGATCCCCTAGATAATCTAGATCGGGATGTACAATAGTTTGAAAGCACCATGTGATATTTTCATTTCCACTAGTATTAATACGTTTTTGTTCCCGTGGTGGCGTAATAACATAAGATTTAAATTGTTCATAAACATCCTGTGCATATTCTTTACTAGCCCATTCAAACTTCATCAGATGTCCGCCGAAGGCCCGCTTTTGGCCTGTTCGATTCGAGCATCTCCTAGAAGATGTCCGCCGAAGGCGCACTATCTTTTTGAGATTCAGATAGTCCAGTTAGCGTTTTTTTATATTCTTTAAAATAATTTGAATTAGGACGCGCGTACGCGCGGGGTTTCACCCCCCTTGTTTAGCTAGTTCCTCCTTAATAGAAACTAGCATTTCACGTGTCATTTTTTTATTGTTCATGATATATTTTATTATTTTATTTCTCGTAGTCTGTATTAGTACTGTTAAATGTCGGGCGCTCGTGTCCGGATTATTGTTAGTGCAACTCACCGATTAGTCGTTGAACTTTCTTAAATCACTATCTAATATATATATATTTATATATAGATGGGCACTGATTTAAGCTTAGCTGCAAGTTGTCTTATCTCAAGATAAGATGTTCTTGCAATTCACCCGATTTTGTATCTACTTACTTTTATGTTATAGCGGTTCTAAATCTACAGTATAGAATTAGTAGCTATTTCTAACGAAGTGGCCATTAACATAAAGAATAAATAGATAGGGACAACAGTTTATCCCTAGCGTAACTTTTATTTCTTGAGCGATGACCATTCCATTATGAATCACCGGATCACTATATCCTACTTGCGTATCTGATCGACCTATCAGTCTTTCAGTCAAGCATGCTTATACTATTACGCTTTATTAAACTTTACATAGTTCATTGGTTTCTGACCAATATATGCATACCTTTGAAGGCCTCTGATACTTTATTAGAGGCTACCGTCCCAGTCAAACTGACCACCTGATATTTTCCCAGACTAAATAATTTAGTAGCTACCTGTTTTTCCTGTTTCCTGAAAGGAAACAGGAATTTATAAAAATATTTTCTTCTTATAAAACAGCTGTCTTATAAACGTACTAAAGAGACTTTAATAGATTATAGAGAATTAACTAGAAAATTATAGCATTCTCATAAGAAACTAGTGATTACTAGTGTTAGGTAAGTTTCTTCTTTAGACTAGTCAAGGTATTTCACTGATGTAGAAAAAGATCTACTCCCTTGTATACTACACCTAGCTATAGAAGAAACAATATCAAGCTACAGTAAAGCTGCATAGGGTCTGTTGAGATAGGTCGGATTCTCACGAATCTTTCCCCCTCCAAGAACTGTACGTGCGACTTTCATCGCATACAGCTCAAACATTTCAATTAATCAAAACTTATTTTCTGAGGGCTCCCATATATTATTTAATAGTAATTATTTACGATAACGATTCATCATTGATTTAATTTTCTCCATCGCTTCACGTCCTTCTTCTGTTTTATGTAGACCTTCGTTCTTCATATCGCGCGAACGCGCTGTTTTTTCCAGTCTAGATAATCCAGTTGTTTCTGTGTTTTTAGCGGATAGTCATCCAGAAAAGCAGTTACTTTTCCTTCATTGTTAGTAACATATCGACTAACAGATCGACTATCAAGAGTTTCTGACATAGATGTCGTGTCAAACGCCCGTAGGCGGTTTTACATAACCTGATTCTAGAAAACTTTTAATTGCTTCTAGAATAACCACATCATGATTACTTTGAGCAATCTCTAGCGTTGGATTAGCTGCAATGTAATGACTATTCCGACTAATTTGATCCCGGAATTGAAATGATCCGCGCGTACGCGCCCATCAATAAAACCTTGTACCCAATTAGGATGTAGTTTAATGATATCACGAAGATCATTCAGATAATTCCACCGATCTGCTTTAGGTCGAGCATTATTCATACTTTCCTTAATATCAAATAGAAGTTGTTTACCGCCCTACGGGCGATTGATAATGCCACTTATTTGTAAGTAGATCCACAGCTTTGCTCCAATCTTTGTAGTCGAGAGCTTTACTTGTTTGTAGTGGATATTCTTGAAAGTGAGGAAGAATACGCTCACGAATTGATACTAGATCTTGTACTTGATATTTTAGAGTTCCTGTACTACGATTATCGATATGTACTTTTCCTGTTTTAAAATAGTCTACTAGATCATGTAGTACCTCTTCGCTACTAGCTAGTTGTGTCACTTTGTATTGAAGACCAACTTTCAGTTTGTCGGTGGTTGTAGTTGTTGTGTTGATGCTAAAACAACCTTCGGCATCTGTAAATCCTGTCACATACCAGGGGTTTAGTTTAGAAAGACTACCACCTCCAGATTTTGACAGAATACTACGAGAATAATCTAGTAGTGGTTGTTCAAGTAGTGTATCTTCTACGAAATCTTTTTCGTAGAAACTAGAATCATAAGTGGTATTCATATTCATTTCTGAAAATTGATCACTTATAGTGATGAAAGCATCAATAAAATTAATAAAAAAATTGTAACTGTAAATTAAAAAGAAAATTATGCTAATACTATTACTTTCAAGCTCTATCGTAGATTAGGGTGTCAGCCTGTTACGACCTCGATATTCTGGAATATTTTAGTTACTAACTATACGGGTACTCTACAATATAATAGTATATTGTGTAACATAATTCCTGATATAGGCATATCAGTTTAGATTTTTATACTAATTCCACAATGAAACTAGTGAAAATAAGTTTGTAAAACAGTAAGGGATCTTTACATTGATTATAAAATGCCTGCTCTAAGTCTGCATCCTTTCGGATTAGCCAAAAAAGCGCTTACGCTATAAAATTTACTGGGCGGAGCCCCTTTTTGTATGCGGGCGCTAGACCTATATTTACCATTACAGTAAACCATTCGCTTTTTAGAGCATCCTTTACCCACTAGTAGTTATTTTACTTTACAGTAAAACCTCTATTAATAAATAATAGATACTATTGGGCTTACCAAGTTTCTATTAAAGCACTTTAATGTTATCCTTAGAACCCCACTATACGTAGGTTGAAATTAGATCCATAAAGTAAAGTACGGGAACACTTTACTACATTCAACAATCGATTATTTTAAAGGATAATCGTCAGTTCTACGCTTCTAACGTGGATTCACTTATGTTGTTCATAGATAACTAGCTCACCATCTATTCAAATATGATTGATAGATGGATTTAGGTGGGCTTCACACTAAAGTATTACTACTCTAGCATGCCACTTGAGCTCAGATAATGGATTATCAGGAGGGTTTTCACCTCATTACTATAATAGACTTCTTGTCGCACTCCCGTCTAACTGAAGGTAAACCGCATCTGCACGGCTAATTCAATTTCACTGAGATGCTTGTGGAGACAGCAGGGCCACGTTACCTCATTCATGCAGGACCACATTTAATGGCCACATGGTAATCAAATTTATCGTATTTTTTAGTTTTATCTTTTCTACTACTTCTATCCATTCTTTAAATTGTTGATATTTAGTCGGGATATTGTATGAAAAATTTCGCAATAATTATAGTGTTCATTTTATTCGAATAAACATTATAACTTGCTGTTTTTCGATTAATATAAACCGTACCACACTGAAAATATTCACAAATTTTTGTTCATTAGATCAATATCACGCACATGTTGTGTGATGTTAAATCGAAGACGCACTTGTGAATTACTTTTTCGTAGTACAGTAGTGAAACATCCGCGCGTACGCGCCCTATAAAAATCTTCGATTTTTATTCCGTAGGCAACAAAACCTGAAATTCATTCGGGATGGCGCGCCAGCGCCGGAAAAAATAATAGATCGTTCTACTGGCACTGTATTAGGGAAATAATACATTAGAGTATTATTAATCCCCCGCGCGCAGCGCATACTTGCCTTAAGTGATACAATATCTTCTATACCAGACGTAGTAAGATGAGATTTATTTTTTATCATATGAAAAGCTTTTGCGAATAGGATGAAATCAGCTCCTTTTTGAGTTTGTAGAGGAAATTCTGTAAAATGAGATACAACAACATCTAGATCTTTAATTGATCGAACAGAATAATAGATAACATTATTTGTTTCACGAAGAGTTCCAACATTAAAGAATTTATAAATCTGTTGTAGTAGTTCTTTATCACGAATATGCATTCCAACTGTAAAATCCAGTTGTACTCGCCATCCAATTACAGTTTTTGCTATTTTAATAGAGAAGCATCCCTCCCCATCAATTAGTCCAGTTACAAACATGGGGTGAAGTTTCTTTCCTATTTTTGTACTAAAAAATTTAGAAAGGATTTTGATTGGATATCCAATTTCTTGGACCATTAGAGTATATCTTACCTGTATATTATTATAGCCAATACAAAAACTGCCGTATACTCGTTGCACTTTTACAAATAGTTTATATAGACTTTGGCTAAAAAGATAATATTCTATATAGTGGAAGGTTCCTCTATTTGACTTAGCTACGCGATTTTCCATTTCACTTTCGTTCATTTTATGACTTGTTACCATCTCTGAGTAATTACTTCAGCCACACATAATGTTTCCATTATGGCTTGGTATCATAAACTTTAGGAGGTCCCCATAGTTTGACAGTTTACACCCATAGAGTCGATTTCCTAGATCGACAGACAGGAATTTCGCTACTTTCAGATCCTTATAGTTAAGACCGCCATTCACCATAGCATCAGTTAGTGACTCTATTTATTAGTACTAGGGCGGGCGGGGCCCCCCACTAGAAATAACAAAAAGATCACCTTCTTTACACGACATGGCATTGGGCAGAGTTCACAACTTATACAAGTACTATTCGTCTTAGCAAGTTGCTGTGTTTTTGGTAAACAGTCGCAGCCCTCGATTTTGTGACACTCAGAATAAAGGGGGCGTGCGCCCCATCTATTCTGGTTACCCTTATCGTCTAACTTACGGGCACAATTTGCCGAGTTCCTTCACAAGCATTATCTCTACGCCTTAGTATTCTCTACCTACGAACCTGTGTCGGTTTAGGGTACGGATTCACTATATATATAGTGACACTTTATTTTTCTTGATCCGCGCCCATTAAACTTTGCAAATTTTCATACAAATTAATGATCGTTATATAGATAATTCAGTGTAATTCTAATTGTTCTCATCAGATATAAACGTTCGCTTATAGTCCTTAGAGTCCGCATAACTCATGGCAGATTAACTTCTCCATGAAACCCTCTCGTATTCGGCGAGGAGTGTTTTAACTCCTTTCTACGTTACTCATGTCAGCATTTTCTCTTCAGTACTGTCCAGAAAATTCAACATTTCCCTTCAATCAGATACTGAGTGTTCTGCTACCCTTATTTATAATAAATCAATATTATTATAAATAGTCACGGTGTAGGTATATTGTCTAAGACCCGTTAATTTTCGACGCTTCTCTCCTCAAATTAGACCACTGAGTTGTTACACTATCATTAAAAGATGGCTCAAATTGTTCTATAATTTTCATTATAGTTTAGACTATACCTTCAACTCTATTTTTACCTTAGACCTTGTTTACAATTAAACATCGATCATATTTATAATAAAAGCTCCACTCTGTTAGAAAGGGGGGCGCGTACGCGCATTCCCCATAATAAATGTATTACAAAGGTATTAACTTCAGGATTTTTGATAGAAAAGTAGCCTTATCCACTTTTCGTTTCAGTCCTCCTCGATTCATATCATAAACTAGATTTACAATCTCTTCTAGATCGGCATTTGATTTTACTCGATTTTTAGTCATAATATCCCATGCTTTAAGAGTTGGCTCAACATAGAACTGTTTCACCGTATTAAGGTGAATAGATAGTAGTAGAGGTTGAATTTTTTCTAGTAGATTTTTATAACTATGAATTCGATATACACAAGCATCCTTATTAGTATATTTCTTTACTTCACCGCATCCGAAATAGTCCATAAGTGCTATAAGCACATTATAATCATCATTAGATTGAGTTACTTGAAAGAAACTAGTAATTCGTGAACTTGTTGTACTAAAATTAAACCCGCGCGTAAGCGCCTTCCATCCCCATCGATAAGCCCTGCTAGATATTCTAGTGTTATTGATGTATTCATCTTTTGACTAAAATCTAGCATTAGCATATTATAATTCTTTGATTCATTATATACTGAAGCAAACTCAGAAGAACTACTCATAATTGTATCTAGAATTACTTTAAAAGATTCTGGATTCCGAGTAGAAGTATTGTTCATAAAGTAACATAGATTAAGAATATCTAGGAAACCTTTAGCAGTTAGATGATAATTATCATTCATTGCTAGAACAACTTGACGGAAGATTAGATAAGATACAAACTTTCCACCCGGTATTTCTCAAAGTGTGGCAGAATTACAGTAATAATCTCTTTTAGAGAAGTTACTACAATGCTAACACGTTCTCGATTAATAACCAGTCGACCGACACCAAGATAAGTGTGAAGAGCTTGCATTAGTTCAAGATCATGAATACTTTGAGAAAGTTCAAAAGTAGGTACAAATCGATAAAGGAATTTACCTCGAGGTTGTTTCTTGATAATAACCATGAAACTTCCATCAGCTTGAGTAAATCCTGTAAGCCACCAAGGACTAAATTTAAATAGTTGTTTCATTGTTTTCATTGTTTTCATTGCTTTTATTAATAAATATATATAGTAAACTGAGATTCATAGAGTGCCAACGTGTTATAGTGTATTAAATACGGATTTGGTTCACCTTGTCCATACATTTATACTACTATCTCTTCTTTCGAATCAGTCGTTACAGGGTCAATATCAAAGTGAATGCTCTATAATGCATTCATATTTATTTTAGAATCTCTACGATGATACGACTTACCCACGGTATTACCATAATTTAATTAATCAATTAAACCTTAGGCTTCACCGTTTTGAGTTGGTACTATAATAGTAATCACTTACTATTGAGGCACTGACGGTCTCCCCGTACCTCCAAGCCTACTTCATGGTTGTATTAGGAGTTAAACTTTCTTATATTCACTTAACAATATTTTGGGACCTTAACACGTGCTCTGGGCTGTTTCCCTTTTGTCTATCCACCTTATCATGAATAGACTGTGCCCTTATCATTCACTATTATCCTTCCGAGGTTAACCATCAATGGTAGAGTTGTGAAAACTCCCCAATTTAACATAGTGATGTAGAAACATCTAGCTAATGTATGATGATCAGTGCTGTACATATAAAAGTGTAAATAAAGGCCCTACCTAAATAGGTTTCGCAGAATACCAGCTATCATCCAAATTAGATTGGCCTTTCACCCCTTACCACAACTCTTCAGAGAATTTTGCAACATTCACCTGTTCGGCCCTTTTTTAGCCTGGTCATGGTAAGATCATTTGGCTTCGGGTCTAGTTCATAAAACTATTTTTGATCCACTTATTACAGTCGCTTTCGCTTAGATTATTCATCTTGCTCTATAAACTAACTCGCTGACCCATTATGCAAAAGGTACGTTGTCATTTTTACTTTTAACTCCAACTGCTTATAGGATTACTAGTTCAGGTTCTATTTCACTAGTCATCTACTTACTTTTCACCTTTCACTCACGTTACTCTCCACTATCGCTAGATATGTTATACTTAGCCTTGGAGGATGGTACCCCCTTATTCATACAAGGCTGACGTCCTCATATTACTTATTAACATTCTTACCTTCATCACATACAGGACTTTCACCTTCTATGGGATTAGAATAATTTTATACTATTCTAATGTCTACTTATTCCAAAGTACTATGTCTGTCAGTAAAAATTTAGGCTATTCTGGTTTCACTCACCATTACTCCCAGAGTCTCTTTTGATTTCCTTTCCTATTGGTACTGTAATGTTTTACTTCCCAACGTTCTATACTGTTCGGTTTACCTTAGGATTGTATAAATATTCTTTTTGTATCTAATCTATACTTTTAGTATTCTACTTCCTTTTCAACATATCTGCTAGGCATCCCTAATAATCCCTTTAATTACTTAACCGTACATTCAACATTGTCATCGATTCCTATATTAATTACCGCCCTATAAAAATCTTCGATTTTTATGGCGTAGCGCAAAATCTTCGATTTTTATGGCGTAGCGCAAAATCGAAGATTTTTATTGGGCTATACTACGGGGGGCGCCCCTCTTACCAAAAATCGAAATCCGCGCCGCCGTAGGCGCGCCAATAAAAAATAGAAGAGAATATTTTTGCGCTAACGCGCTTATAAAAATATTTTTATTAGCCGAATATTTTTGCGGCGCTATCAAAAGTGAAATCCTCACACAAAACACGCCTAATAAATTTAACTAGTTAAATTTCTTCTCGAAGATTTTCAGGCCCTGAAAATCTTTATTCTCTATAAAATAGATTTTATATGACTAATAACAAAAATTGTTATTAAATTAGCGCCGCCCTATAAAATTTTGCGCTCCGCGCGGGCGAAGCCCGCCTACGGCGGGCGCGCGTAGCGCCTTCGATTTTTATAGGCGCGTAGTAAAAGCCTATAAAAAATATTCTATTTTTTATTGGCGCGCGCTATTTTTCATTTTTATGTAATATACATAACATTGTATAGGAGGATCCTATAAGGACGATAGTATATAGATACTGTCAGATATTCATATAATTAGTTATACATTAAAAAAAACAAATTCTGTGCCTTCTTTTTTTTTAATAAAAAAAAAGAGGCGTAGCGCATTTATATTTACCGGGGCGAAGCCCCCCCTTATTTTATAATCATTTCTTTTTTTGCTAATTTTTCTAATGCGCCTATAAAAATCTTCGATTTTTCCCGCCCCGGAAAAATAAGGAAAAATTAGGCGCGTCAGATAGATTTTATATAAGGATATTTTTATGCTAATTTTTCCGGAGGAAAAATAAGGCGCGAGTGCAATATTATTTATTAAGATAGAATTCAATAAATGAATTAGTATATAGGATATTATTAATAGTAGGAGCAAAGAGCGATCTACAAGACCTTTTCTTTGAGGATATTACTTAGTTTATTTATTTAGTAAACTATTTTTATTTTCTAATACGGTCGTATTTTACTTTAAATTCAAATTATGAACAACTTTCTACTTGATTTTATAGCACTTGGTGCTATTCTTTCTGGAATTCTAGTTATTACATCTAAAAATCCAGTTATTTCTGTACTATTTCTAATCTCTGTATTTGTTAATGTTGCAGGATACCTTGTACTACTAGGAGTTGGATTTATTGGTATCTCTTACCTAATTGTTTATATTGGAGCAGTAACAGTACTATTCCTGTTCGTTATTATGATGCTTAATCTTCAACTTACAGAGCTTAGTGCTGTTGGTAATGAGTATACTCAAAATCTACCTCTAGCAACTATTATTGGAAGTCTACTCCTATTTGAACTAGTTTCTCTTGTTCCTTCTTTTGATGGTTTCTATCAAATTAATACTACTTCAACTATTTTTAAATATCTAGGTGTAGGTATTCTTAATTGGTTTAATTCGGTTTCTCTAGGAGTTGGAGATACTTTTGCTTTTGCAGAAGTTCACCAAGCATTCAATAGTTTCGCTGCTGATACGCAATTTGCTAGTTTCCTACAAATTCAAAGTATCGGTCAAGTGCTTTATACTAATGGTGCTCTTTGGCTAATCGTAGCTAGTGTTATTCTACTTCTAGCGATGGTTGGACCTATTACTCTTTCTATGAATAAGAAAGATTCATCCCCAGCCCCGCGGTATTACAATAAATCACCTAGTAAACTAACTGGTAAACGGTTTTACTCTAGTAATAGCCGATCACGTCTACCAGGAGATCATTATCGAGGACGCCGAAGGCACCTTGTTAAGAAACTTTTTACAGAAAAAAAAAAAACACCGCGCTTAATAGTAAAGAAAATCTTGAGATGGCACTGGGTATTTCTATTTCTAAGGAGACTATTGATCTTTGTATGACTATCGTAGAAAATAGTATTACATGTGACCTTCCATATGCTAACACGGAAGCAAGTAAAGCTTTTACGCTTATCGCTGGTCCACATACCACAAAAAAAAAATCCTGCTAAGCGTAAAGCTGGTTGTTATCACATTCATGGTAATATTGATAATGTGCGCGGGTATGTAGGACAAAGTATTCTTCTAGGTCATCGTGTACGGGAACATGCTAATCTTCGTTTTTTCAACAACTAGTAGTTATATCACATCACTACAGAAGGGCGGTAAAGTAACTATTTATCTTGTACCGCCCTCTTACAATCTACCTCTAGATATTGCTACATTCCTAACTATTCTAGAACGCGCGCGTAGCGCGGCTTCTTTTCTTCGTTCTTCAACCATCAGTCAATATTAGTCTAGTTGCTACTCCGCCGAAGGCTTTTATTCCTTCTAATAAGGAACGTACAATTAGTGACGAACAACTAAAAGCCCGGCGCGCGAGCAGTAAATTTTATAGGGCGGGTGAAACTATATATTTACCGATATAATCTCTCAGATAATTCCTTTGAACTAATTCATATTCTACCTAATACAGATTCTTTCTCTAAAATTGCTGGTAAGAGTAAGCTATGGGCTCGATATATTCTTCGAGAAGGCGCGCGTACGCGCATTCTATTTTTTTATGCGCTGCGCGCGGTATCGAAAAGAACTATTTCTTTCTACTACTCCACTGGATACTAATAAATCATGTCTAATGAATCAAGAGGAACTTACAGATCTAGTTAGTAAACTTCAACAAAAAACAAGCGCCTATAAAAAAAAGAAGGGCGCGGCCACTACAAACAAATACAGAAATTATTTACCCGCGCCTGCGCGTAGGCGCCATTTACTAGTAAATTAACTTTTATAAGCGTAGCTGCGCGGACGCGCCATCGAAGATTTTTATAACGTACGCGCCGATTTTTATAGGCGCATCCGAAGTTGTGCACGAGCTCTTAATGTTAGTCAAACTCCTATTAAACATGATGCTATCATTAACGCCCTGTTTCCCGAAGGGAGGGCTTCGCCCGGGCATCTATAAAATTGTATTCCTTTAAAGAAATAGTATGCTCTGCATTTCCCCTCTCCTTATTTTTCCTCCGGGCGAAGCCCTCCGTAGGAAAGCGCTACGCGCAGGAAAAATTAAAGAAAGAATGAGAATAGAATGCGCCAATAAAAATCGGCCACAAATAAGGAGCTATTGCTATTCTATTCCTATTTGTTGTTATGATGCTTAATCTACAACTAACTGAACTAAGTGCAGTTGGTACAGAATATACAAAAAATCTACCACTAGGTACAATTATTGGAAGTCGCGCCAATAAAAATCTTCGGCTAATAAAAATCGCGCGTAGCGCATTTTTATAAGCGCGTTAGCGCAAAAATATTCTATTCTATTTTTTATTGGCGCGCGGCGCCCTATTTGAACTAGTATCAATTGTACCGCCTCAGGATCAGACGGTACATTTAATATTAGTACAGTTACTAATCTTCTACCTCAAGCTGAACTAGGTATCCTTAATTGGTTTAATTCTGTATGCGCGGTGTTAAATCCGCACAAGCGCGTACGCGCGCCCGATGTATACTACACATTTAATACTGCCCGCGCGTACGCGCTCCCCGGGCCCCTTCGGGAAACAGGGGAGGGCTTCGCCCGGGCGCTGCTGATACACAATTTGCTAGTTTCCTACAAATCCGCCGAAGGCGTATTGGTTACAGTATTTATACGCCTTCGGCGGTGCTCTATGGCTTATTGTTGCAAGTGTTATCCTTCTTCTTGCGGACCTATTACACTTTCAATGAACAAAATTTCTGCTAATTAAATTCTTGGGCTCCGCCCCCCCCCGCGCCATTCTTTTTATGCGCGACGGGGGGCGCCCGCGCTATGCGCAAAGATTTTATTAGCAGCGCCTTATTTTTCCCTATCCCCGCAGGGGGGGGATAGGGAAAAATCGAAGATTTTTATAGGCGCATTAGAAAAATTAGCACTCAAATTAAAAATAAAAAAAAAAAAAGGAAGCGACGTTTTACTCAAAAATCTTTTGTTGATGCAAAAAGAGGAATCTATATTAGTAAATAAATTGCTAGACTAGTTTTTATACGTATAAAAATTTAACAACAGTGATTAGGAAATAGAAAATTTTATGCGCGTACGCGCGCCTTACAAATTCTTCTTATTTACTTTACAATCGAATTTACTTATTAGATAAAATAGTACTAATATAATCTTAGATTTTAGTAGGCTCTATTTTCTAAGGCGCTAGAATAATGATTGATTAAAATATAATAGTCGCGCCTGCGCGTAAGCGCCTTTTACTAGTAAATTAACTTTTATAAGCGTAGCTGCGCGTACGCGCCTTTGATTTTATAACTATGCATCTTCGATAGGGCGGGCTTCGCCCCCCTCCGTACGCGCTAATAGGGCGCGCGTAGCGCCCCACTAGTAAATTTTATAACGCCTCCGGCGCGCCGATTTTATTAAAAAAGAAAGCGCTAGAATAAACAACTATTAGTATGACAACAACGCTATAAAGTCATAGATCTATAATCGCTAAAAAAACAAAAATAAGAAAACTTTTAGTACTCTACATATAAAGATAAAAAAGAACGACTGAAGTATAAAATTAATTAATTAAAAGGAGGGGCGGAGCCCCGGGCTTCGCCCGCGCGGAGCGCAAAATTTTATAACCCCGCGCAAAATATTCTATTTTTCCCCGCGAAAAATCGAAGATTTTTATTGGCGCTACTATTTTATAGGAAAATGATAAAATTTCCCTTTCTTTACTTTAATTTTACGTGCTGCTTTCACTTTTAAAGCCGCGCCTATAAAAAATATTCGCGCTCCGCCTCTTTTTTTTTATTAAAAAAAAAGAAGGGCTACGCTTATAAAATTAAATTGTAGGCGCCGCGCGTTAGCGCAAAAATAGAATATTTTTTCCTTTATAGGCGCTTATAAAAATATTCGGCTAATAAAAATCGAAGATTTTTATAAACGCGCATTCCGCGGTTATTTTATTTATTACTTAATCAATCTAAAAGTACTGCTTTATATACAGTTTAGTAATATTACTATATTTCTATCTTATAAAGTTATTCTATAAAATAAATACAGGAGACTCTTTTGGTTTATAGAATACTATTTTCTTACTATAATTGGTTACAATTACTTAGTAATGATATAGGGTTAGCAAAGCTATTATTCTATATAAATATATTGTAAAAATGTTTAATCTATCTCGAGCTCCTATTACAGTAGTTTTTAACGATGCACCGGCAACTAGGATTCCAAGATGGTGCATCACCATGTCTTATTTACTGTATCTCACTAGTCTTTCTACTATCTATTCCTGTTCTTATTAGTTGCAATGATACTTATCGAGATAAGTATAATAAAGAACTAAATATAGTAGCAGATGTATTTATCTATATTAGTATTATTTGCCTCTTCTATCTAGTATGAAACTATCTAGGCCCCGGACCTATCGAATGTGCATCAGAACTAGATCATGAGCTAGAGCTACGAAAAGACTCAAATCGCTCAATGAGCGAAAATACCAAAGCAGCAATTGTCGCGGGATGGTTGGAACGGTTGGTGCTGCTATTCTCAAGGTGAAAGCAGGATCACCAGTAGTTAAAACAGGGATCTTTTTTGGAACGGTACTCGCCGGTGGGCGCCAATAAAAATCAAAGATTTTTCGCTAACGCCATAAAAATATTTTTATAGGCGCGGTATTAACGGGATACTTGAAACAGGTAATAAAGGCCACATGGCAAATATGAGCGCGCCAGTATTTGCGCGTAAAGCTCCTACTCCTAGTACACCTATTTCAGATGTAGCCCGCGCTACACGTGGGAGAAGACCGCGCCTATAAAAATCTTTGATTTTTATTGGCGCGGGCAACGAACATACAATATTCATTCACCTCTCGAGAATAACTCGGACTCTACCGGTTCACTATTTTGGGATTACCTACCTAAATTCCTACCTGACTGGATGAACCAGGATATTGCTAGTCGACTACCTAGTTCTCCGAATAATGGGACATACCGCGCCGCGCGCCAATAAAAAATAGAATAGAATAGAATATTTTTGCGCTAACGCGCTTATAAAAATGCGCTACGCGCGATTTTTATTAGCCGCGCATTTTTATGGCGTTAGCGCAAAATCAAAATCTTTGATTTTTATTGGCGCCTATTTATGCAATATAATCTTTTTATTTATATTCTGTGTATCCTGTTTTTTTTTACTCTTCTTTGTATTGGACTGATCAGTATTCTTACATGGACTAAAAACAATCGAGAGTATCTGATTGAAAAGGTACTACCAACATTTCTCGCTAAGTTTCTACCTTCTAAATCAGTTCTTGACGCGCGCGTAGCGCATCCTTATAAATAAAGTATCGCTTATCATTTATGCTGTATCATATAGTTATGGACTTTATTTTCTTTACATAAACCCTATTCCAGGAGAGCGCTACGCGCGGAATGATATGTGACAATCTGATAATTGTACCCCCGCGCCTTTGATTTTTATTGGCGCTCATTTTATAACTTTGTGTTAGTTGATAATTCAACTATAATTATCCACTGCTAATATAATCGAAGATTATATAAGGCGCGACGGCCGAAAATATTTTTTTATCGTAACTAGTTTTTAGATAAGGATTGGATTACTATTTACAATAGACCGCGCGTACGCGCTCTGTTTTCCTGCGCGTTATAAAATCGCGCCTGCGCCAATGCGCGCTTATAAAAATCGCCTATAAAAAATATTCTGCGCGGACGCGCATTGGCGCAGCCGAATATTTTTTCTTTATAAGCGCCTACAATTTTATTAGCCTTCGATTTTTATAACGGAGCGCCGGCGCGTACGCGCGCCCGCCGTAGGCGCGCGTAGCGCCTTTGAAATTTTATAGGGCGGCGCATTTTATTAGGGGGGCGCCCCTAATAAAAGTAATACTGATTAATGCCTATTTTATTGCCTTGATAAAATGATGGAACCCGCGCGTAAGCGCATCTTCGGCTTATAAAAATCGCGCGTAGCGCATTTTTATAAGCGCGTTAGCGCAAAAATATTCTATTATATTTTTTATTGGCGCGCCTATCGGCGGGCACTATTTTACGGCGAAGCCCTTTATAAGAATAGCTATCTTTTATATACTCTGAGTCGAGTACAGATGGCTTCTGTTGGGGAACTGCAAATTCTACCATCTAGGGTTCAATTCCCTCTCGACTCTACAATATCTTACCAACTCATTATTGTAAATACCGCGCGTAGCGCCTATAAAAATCGAAGGCGCCGATAAAAATCGAAGGCGCATTTTTATTAGCGCGAGTTAAAAACCTTTGATTTATAAGGTTTATCTGCTCCCTCCTTAGGAAATCGCGCCGCGCGCCAATAAAAAATAGAATGCGCGTACGCGCGCGCTAACGCGCTTATAAAAATAGAAGGCGCCGCGCGTTAGCGCAAAAATATTCTATAGGGCTATAAAATTGTAGGCGCCTATAAAAAATATTCTATAGGGCGGGGCGGAGCCCCCTTATAAAATTGTAGGCGCGTCCGCGCAGGCGCAGGCGCAGCCGAGCCGAATATTTTTTCTTTTATAGGCGCGGTCGAAGTTTTATTACGGACGACTAAATCAAACAAAAATTTGTAGAAGATAGCGCCTATAAAAAATATTCTATTTTTTATTGGCGCTTATAAAAATCTGCGATTTTTATTAGCTACGCCCGGCGCGTTTAGATACATGAAAAGATCTCCGCGCAACTATTAGTAATTTATATATATAGATTATCAGTCAATAGTGCGGTCTCAATAAAAATAGTATGAAGTATTTTATAAGTATAGTAATAAATAATTATAAAAGAATATCGTATAATGGTAATACAATGATCTCCAAAGTCATTTATGTTGGTTCGATTCCAGCTGTTCTTGTAAACTTGTGCTAATAAAATCTACTATTTTATTAGGCGCCTGGGCGTAGCCCCTATTTACAATTTTATAGCCCTAATAAAAATCTTCGATTTTTATAACCCGATTTTTATAAGCGCCTTTTCCTAGGAAATTGAATTTTGCCTACGGCGGTTATAAAATTTACTAGGGGGCGAAGCCCTATTAGCCCTATCGAAGATTTTGCGCTACGCGCTAATAAAATTTACTGCGCCTAATAAAATTTACAATTTTATAAGCGTAGCCCTATCAAAGATTTTTCCTTTATAGGCGCGGGCGAAGCCCTATAAGTGTAGCCCTATCGAAGAGGCCGCGCTACGGTTATAAAATTTACTAGGGGGGCGCTACGCGCGCCCTATTAGCGTAGCCCCTATCGAATATTTTTCCTTTATAGGCGCTACGGAGGTTATAAAATTTACTAGTAAATTTTATTAGCCCTATCGAAGATTTTGCGGTTATAAAATTTACTGCGCCCTATTAGCGTAGCCTAATAAAAAGATTTTTATAACTAGCGCCTTTGATTTTATAACGCCCTATAAAATTTTGCGCTCCGCGCGGGCGAAGCCCGCCTACGGCGGGCGCGCGGGGCTACGCCCAGGCGCTTAATTAATATTCTTGTATAGGAACTGAAAACATCTTTTATAAAGATATTCAGCACCTGTTCACCAGCTAGTGTTTACCGTAATAAAGATTTTCTCTCTATTATTGGCATACTGGCGCACCATATCATTGTTATTTACTATGCTTGCTGCTGCTAAATACATCGGATCAGGTGTAGCTGCTCTAGGACTAATCGGAGCTGGAATTGGAGTTGGAATCGTATTCGCTGCTCTAATCCAAGGAGTTTCACGAAACCCAAGCCTACGAGGTTAAATACTGGCCTCTACAGGGTGAATTGCAAGAAGATCTTATCTAAGAATAAGAGAATTTGCAGCTAAGCTTAAGTCAGTGTATATCTAAGAATAAATAAGATAGTGATTTAAGAAAGTTCAACGACTAATCGGTGAGTTGCACTAACAATAACCCGGACACGAGCGCCCTGCTGCTTATATACTATTATAAGTAGAAGACATAGTCTAATCTAGTAGGTGACTACTAGCTAACTTATTAAAAAGAGTTAGGGCATACCATATAGATGGTATGTTTAATACCCAATGCAACTATTTACTTACGCAATTCTAGGATTTGCCCTATCAGAGGCTACTGGACTATTTGCGCTAATGGTATCATTCCTGCTACTTTACTCATAATTATTGAGTACTTAACGCTAAGTTAACCTATCCGGGGGGAATAGATATTCCCCCTTTCCACCTTCGATACCTCAGTACGTATAAAATAACATTCGGGCCCGCGCCTTTTAATAAACAAAAAGAGGCGGCCGCGCTAGCGCGCCCGCAAAAATAAACAAAAGAGGCGGCCGCGCTAGCGCGCCCGCAAAATCTGTGATTTTATAACCCGGGCGTAGCGCCTATCGAAGATTTTGCGCGGGTGTAACCCGGGCGTAGCGCAAAGATTTGGCGCTTCCGAATAAAAATCTAAGATTTTACTACGGGCTACGCGCATTCTTTTTTACAAATCTACAAAAAGGTAATCTAATGTGAGGAGATCTTTTTACCTATATAAACAACCAATTCTAAGAATAATAATAAAAATAAGTTTAATTTAAAGAAGTATTAGTAGAATTTGAATAATAGCCTATAAAAATCTACGGCTGCCGCGCCAATAAAAATAGAATATTTTTTCTTTTCTTTATAAGCGCCGTAGATTTTTATAACCGCGCTAATAAAATGCGCCTGCGCCAATAAAAAATAGAATATTTTTGCCTACAATTTTATAGCCGCGCGTACGCGCCGAATATTTTTGCGCTAACGCGCGGCGCCTACAATTTTATAAGCGTAGCCGCGCCAATGCGCGTCCGCGCAGAATATTTTTATAAGCGCATTTTTTATAGGCGCGATTTTATAACCGTAGCTGCGCGGTTATAAAAATATTTTTATTAGCCGCGCGGTTATAAAAATCTTCGATTTTTATTAGCCGCGCGTAGCGCATTTTGCGCTCCGCCATAAAAATATTTTGCGCTCCGCGCGGCGCATTTTTATAACTAGCGCCTTCTATTTTGTTTATTTTGTAGCGCAATCCAATTTCTTAAATAGAGTTTTAGGTTATAGGCGCTAATTTAAGAAGAATTTGTGTTATTAGTCATATAAAATAGATTTTCTAGAGAAGAAATATTTTCAGGCCCCGCCTTCTTTTTAAAAAGACGCGCTTTAATTAATATATTTGTATAAGAAGGTATACTTATATAATAAAGGGCTCCGCCCCCCGCGCTAAGAAAATTTACTGCGCCCTAATAACTACGCGCCTTCGATTTTTATTGGCGCAAGTAAATAATAGGAAATATTCCGGGTGTAGCGCTAATATATACAAATGTTCTACAAAATATAGTGCAATATTAATGTATAAATAAAATAAAATTATTGTATGAGTGCTAATAAAATATCTCCGATATTCTCGGGTGGCGCTAGAAATATACTGAGAATAAATCTAGTAAAAACTAGAAGGGAGGGCGTAGCCCTATTTTTATAGGCGCTATGCGCAAAATCGGCGCTCCGTTATAAAAATGCGCGGCTAATAAAAATATTTTTATTTTTATAACCGCGCCGGCGCAGAGTTAGAAAATTTACTGCGCTACGCGCGGGCGAAGCCCTTCTTAGCGCGTCCGCGCAGCTACGCTAATTAGGGCTTCGGTTATAAAATCGCGCCTATAAAAAATATTCTATTTTTTATTGGCGCAGGCGCAGGCGCATTTTATTAGCGCGGTTATAAAAATCTTCGGCGCTTATAAAAATATTCTGCGCGGACGCGCATTGGCGCGGCAGCCGAAGATTTTTCCTTTATAGGCGGAGCGCAAAATAAAATTTTATAACCGTAGCGCATAAAATATACTAAGCAATGAAATACACAAACGTAAACTATAAAGAGTCAAATAAAGAGCGCGCTATGCGCAAAATCTTAGGCGCTACAAAATAAAAATCGAAGGCGCCAATAAAAAATAGAATATTTTTTCCTTTATAGGCGCTAATAAAATTTCCTAGGAAATTTTATAACTACGGCTAATAGGGCGCGCGTAGCGCCCCCGCGCAAAATAAAATTTTATAACCGTAGCGCAAAGATTTAAAGGAAGTATTTTTGTAATGCAAGAAATTGCAAATAATGGAGAGCCAACTTCAAAGAATATAAGTTATGCTCTAGGGCTTAAAGAAGGAGTAGTTACGAATAAAGTAGTCACAATTTGTGAAGGTCTTATTATAAATAGTATTACACTCCCGCGCTAATAAAATTTACTAGTGGGGCGCTACGCGCGCCCTATAAGCGTAGCCCCGCGCTTATAAAAATATTCTGCGCTACGCGCTAATAAAATGCGCCTAATAAAATTTACAATTTTATAAGCGTAGCCGCGCCAATAAAAATAGAATATTTTTTCTTTATAAGCGCCGAAGATTTTTTCTAGGCGCGATTTTATAACCCCGCGCAAAATCGAAGATAGGGTGGGCGGGCGCAGCCTAATAAAAATCGAAGATTTTTATAACTAGCGCCTTTGATTTTATAACTAAGCGCATCTACCCGCGCCTATAAAAATCTTTGATAGGGCTACGCCCGGCGCAGTAAAAGTTATAAAAAATAAGTTACTCTACATAAGTACATATATTTGACATAGGTGTGAGGGGAGAAGGAAAACGTAACTCTAATCCTAGTATATGCGCTACGCGCGGGCGCGTACGCGCGGGTAAAAGATATACCCGCGCGTACGCGCGCTACTGAAAAAGATTAATCACAAATTCAATTAAGAAAATACTTTCTACATAAGTACATATTATTGTTGGTATTAAGGGTAAAATATACTGTATTTCCAACCCTTTCTATTCCCTCCTTCCTACCGCCCCCCTATAAAAATCTTCGATAGGGGCGGCCTTCGGCCCCCCCCGTTAGCGCGGCGCTCCGTTATAAAAATCGAAGGCGCCAATAAAAAATAGAATATTTTTTCCTTTATAGGCGCTTATAAAAATATTCGGCGCTTATAAAAATATTCTGCTAATAAAAATATTTTTATAAACGCGCATTGGCGCAGCTACGCTTATAAAATTGTAGGAAAAAATATTCGGCGCGTACGCGCGGCTATAAAATTGTAGGCGCCGCGCGTTAGCGCAAAAATATTCGGCGCGTACGCGCGGCTATAAAATTAAATTGTAGGCGCGTCCGCGCAGGCGCAGGCGCAGGCGCTGATTAACTCTACATAAGTAGCGCTACGCGCGGGGGCGCGTACGCGCGGGGTACAGAACATACTCCAACTACAACCCCGCGCGTAGCGCATCTACTCCTAAATACAAAGTTATAAAAAAGTTGTTACTCTACATAAGTACATATAATGGATATCGATCTCTATAACATACTGTAATTGCAACTATAATTATTCAATGTTTAACTAAAAATATCTTAACTCTACATAAGTTTCTTTTAGTTAATTTTAACTAATTAGAGATAGTGTAAATAGAACGTTATTAATTAGTGCAAATCTAAAAGAATAAAAAATATTTAACTCTACATAAGTTTCTTTTGATAGAGAACCCAATATAAGATACTAAAAATAGAACTGGTAATTATACTAAATAAAAAAGAAAAAGAGCCGCGAAAAAATAAGTTACTCTACATAAGTACATATAATTGTTATAGTAAATCGTACATACTGTAATTACAACTATTATTATTATATCATTAACTAAAAATATATTAACACTAGATAAGTTTCTTTTAGTTAATTTTAACTAATTAGTGATACTGTAAATAGAACCATATTTCTTAGTGTTAAATAGATGCGCGGGTGGAAGCCTATCGAAGATGCCGAATGTTCGGCGCGCTACGCAATAAAAATCGAAGATTTTGCGCTACGCTTATAAAAGTTAATTTACTAGTAAATTTTATTAGCGCGTTTATAAAAATATTTTTATTAGCCGAATATTTTTATAGGCGCCCTCCGGAAAAATAAGGCGCGGAGCGCATAAAAAAAAGGCGCGTACGCCATAAAAATCGGAGAACCTAATAAAATGCGCCGCCCTATAAAATTTCAAAGGCGCTACGCGCGCCTACGGCGGGCGCGCTAGCGCCGAATATTCGATAGGGGCTACGCTAATAGGGCGCCCCCCACTAGTAAATTTTATAACCGCGATTTTATAACTATGCGTTATAAAAATCTTCGATGGCGCGTCCGCGCAGCTACGCTTATAAAATTGAAAAAGGCGCCGCGCGTTAGCGCAAAAATATTCGGCGCGTACGCGCGGCTATAAAATTAAATTGTAGGCGCCGCGCGTTAGCGCAAAAATATTCTATAGGGCTACGCTTATAAAATTGTAAATTTTATTAGGCGCAGGCGCAGGCGGTCTTTTTCAGTTATTATCAAAAAAGATTTGGATATACTATAGGAATACTATTAATCGGTATATTAAGGTAATACTAGCTTAATAGGTAAAGCGCCAATCTGTGGAGTTGTGTTTATTTCGGTTCAAGTCCGAAGTTTTACCCGTGTTAGTCATAGACAATACTAATTTAATAGTTGTAAATAGCTTATTTGTTGTTATTATAAAAATAACTTTGTATAGGTAGACTATATTATAATAATTATGCTTCAATGAAGTAGAAAGGTCCAAGGTTAATAAATATTAGAAAATATTTCCATCTAGGATAGAGAAAAGTTAAAGAAATTAATAAAAGAATACGGCCGCGCGCGCGTATGCGCCTTCGATAGGGCGCCCCCCGGGCGTTTTAAGTAAATATTCTTTATTGTAAACAGTCTCCTAATATTATCCACTATTTATAGTATGTGAAAAATAATAAATATACACTACTAAATATAGTATATTATCGTTTAATATAATAAAATAGACCGCCACGGCGCTACGCCATAAAAATCTAATATGGCGCGTACGTTATAAAAATCTTCGATTTTTATTAGGCGGTGTATTTAAACAAAATTCGGCCTAATTATAAGTAGTTCCCCTTTACAGCTGGAATAGGCTAACTGGTTAAACCATACCATTCATACTGGTAAATCGACGGGTTCGAGTCCCTCTCCCAGCTATTTTCATCGAAATACTCAACTAACGCTTTTAGTAAATTAGAATATAGTGCGCCTGCGCGGACGCGCCTTTGCGCGGCTACGCCGTTATAAAAATCTTTGCGCGGGCGTAGCCCCGCGCCTATAAAAATCTTTGATTTTTATTGGCGCCGGCGCTACGCGCATTCCGTACGTTATAAAAATGCGCGGCTAATAAAAATATTTTTATAACCGCGCGTTAGCGCAAAAATAGAAGGCGCGTAGCGCATTTTTTATTGGCGATTTTTATAAGCGCGTTAGCGCAAAAAATAGAATATTTTTTATAGGCGCAGGCAGGCCTGCGCTAGCGCCTTTTACGAGTAAATTTTCTAACCGGCCCGCAAAATCTTCGATACCGCGCAAAAATAGAATATTTTTATAGGCGCGGCTAATAAAATGCGCCTAATAAAATTTACAATTTTATAAGCGTAGCCTATAAAAATCTTCGATTTTTATTCCGTACGCGCCGAAGATTTTTTATAGGCGCGATTTTATAACTATGCATCTTCGATAGGGCTACGCTAATAGGGCGCGCGTAGCGCCCCCCTAGTAAATTTTATAACCGTAGCGCTTTTAATTTAATTTAATTTAATTTAATTTACTAAAGTAATTTCTGTTTACTAAATATAAAATTAGTAGATTAGCAATATTCAAATTCTTTTTTAGTTATTTGTATAAATGTTATACTTCCCGCCGAAGGCTATCATCCGCGGAATAAAAATCGAAGGCGCCTATAAAGGAAAAAATATTCTGCGCTACGCGCATTCCGTTAGCGCAAAAATATTCTGCGCTACGCGCATTCCGTTAGCGCGCGCGTAGCGCCTTCGATAGGGCTACGCTTATAAAATTAAATTGTAGGCGCCGCGCGTTAGCGCAAAAATATTCGGCGCGTACGCGCGGCTATAAAATTAAATTGTAGGCAAAAATATTCGGCGCGTACGCGCGGCTATAAAATTGTAAATTTTATTAGGCGCAGGCGCAGGCGCTTAAATAAAATACTACTTTTTAATAACTCTTATAGTTAGCTAGAATATTAAATAGTTAATAAAACGTTTTTTAATCCTAATCGATACAAAAAATTTATACTACTATATAAGATTATAATAAATTACATTCTAATTTTTTGCGCGTACTTCTATTTTTTTTCTTTTCTTTATAGCACACTAGAGGGCTCGAACCCCTACATCTCCTAATCCGAAGTTAGGCGCTTTACCAATTTAGCTAAGTATGCTTTATAATTTTATATCTATTAATGAATAGGCGCGGACGCGCGCCCTTCTTTTTTTTTTTTAAAAGAGGCGTAGCGCAAAAACAGTAAATTTATAAATTAAAGATAGCGCCTATAAAAGAAAAAATCTTAGATTTTTGCGCGGCGGAATGCGCGTAGCGCCGGCGCGTACGTTATAAAAATCTTCGAAGGCGCTAGCGCTTATAAAAATATTCTATTTTTATTAGCTACGGTTATAAAATTTACGTAGTAAATTTTATTAGGCCTGCCCGCGCGTACGCGCCGAAGATTTTGCGCTCCGCCTCTTTTTTTTTATTAAAAAAAAAGAAGGGCGCCGAAGATATTGCATATTTTTAACATCTAAATTTGTGGGTTATAAATTTTATTAGTTAAATTGCGCGGCCACAAACTGATTATTAGTGCAATCACTAACCATAGAATTTTAGTCTATTTATGCTGTGAGTGATAGGACTTGAACCTACACAGTCTAAGACTACCGACTCCTAAGGTCGACTTGGCTACCAATTTCAACACACTCACATATATTTATATACCTATATAAGTTAAATAGAGTATATATTAAAAAGTATCTTTACTACAATATACCGCGCCTGCGCTAGCGCCTTTTACTAGGAAATGCGCGCCCGCCGTAGGCGCGCGTAGCGCCTTTGAAATTTTATAGGGCGTTATAAAATCGCGCGTAGCGCGCCCGCGCCAATAAAAAATAGAATGCGCGTACGCGCGCGCTAACGCGCGGCGCAAAATCTTCGATTTTTATTCCGCCGCGCTAATAAAATTTACGTCGTAAATTAGGGCTACGGTTATAAAATCGCGCCTATAAAAAATATTCGGCTAATAAAAATCGAAGATTTTTATAACCGCGCGGCTATAAAATTGTAGGCGCCTATAAAAAATATTCTATTTTTTATTGGCGCAGGCGCATTTTATTAGCGCCGATTTTTATAGGCGCCTTCGATTTCGTTCTTTTTGACGCTAATATAATCGAAAATTATATAAAGCGCATAAAAACAAAAAGGCGCTTACGCGCGTTATAAAATCAAAGATGCCTTCCCAAAGGCGCGCTACGCTTCTTTTTAAAAAAACGCGGGGGGCGAAGCCCGAAGATTTTTGCGCTACGCCTAATAAAAGTTAATTTACTAGTAAATTTTGCGCATAGTTATAAAATCACAGGCGCTACGCGCGCCTCTTTTTTTTTTATTTTAATTTTTATTTTTATTTTTATTTTAATTTTAATTTTAATTTTAATTTTAATTTTAATTTTAATTTTAATTTTAATTAAAAGGCGCTTACGCGCGGGCGCCCGCCCTCCCTATCGAAGGCGCGTCCGCGCAGGCGCGTTATAAAATTTACTAGTGGGGGGGCGGGGATGTATCGTTAATACTAATTTAATAAAGCGCCTATAAAAATCTTCGATTTTTATTGGCGCGGAGTAGATCACTTGAAATATAATGTGAGAAAAGATATAGAAAACCTTGGAAGGGCCTATAAAAATCTTCGATTTTTATTGGCCCACCACAAATGCTACGGATACTGCAACTTTTGCAACAATAATTAGAATATTACAAAATAGATACTTATTATAATTAGAATCCTCTACTTTTTTTTTATCTGATAGAATAAGTTCGAAAATAGGTACCTCTTTTTTAATAATAGAAATAATGTATACAATTGTGAAGAAAATTAGAATAAAAATAAGTGAGTGGGCTTCGCCCGCTGCACATATTATAGTTAGTAAACATTTGAATAACAGTAGGCTTCTTTACTGTAGTAATATCTATAATATAACAAGAAATATTTCGCATACTAGAAACAATAGCAAGGACCAGCGCAAGCTGAATAAAAGGATGGCCTTTAAGTAGCTTAAACATAAGAGATGTACGATAAAGCCCAATAAAAAAAGCTATTAGTCCTATAGATGCCGCGCGTACGCGCGGAAAATTTACACAGGAACATCAAGATACAGATATTCTATAGTAACCTTATTAGGTTCGTTATATAGTTCTTTTAGATTAGTAACAAAATGATTAGCTACATCTGATGAGATATTATAATTAAAGTAAAGAAGAGTGCTACATACTAGAATAATTGTAAAAAGAAAAATTAGCATCACCTTGCTAATTGAAATAGTATAACCGCGCGTACGCGCAGCCATGTAATAGATTCAACAGTCTTTGAAGAGACGCCCCCGCGCGGAGCGCAAAGATACCGCTAAAATAGTTTAGCGAAAATAGAATAAAACCAACAAATAGGAAATAATATCCTACTGTGTACATAATATAAAGGGCGCCAATAAAAATCGCGCCGCCCTATAAAATTTCAAAGGCGCTACGCGCGCCTACGGCGGGCGCGCGTAGCGCCGGCGCCAATAAAAATCAAAGATTTTTATAGGCGCGGGGCTACGCTTATAAAATTAAATTGTAGGCGCCTATAAAGGAAAAAATATTCTATAGGGCTATAAAATTGTAGGCGCGTCCGCGCAGGCGCAGGCGCAGGCGCAGGTTATAATTAGTAAAAAAAGCAGCACTAGACATGTAATCGATCATATCAACACTTGTCTCAGAAGGAAAACGGTCACTACTATTCGATTTCAGCCATTGTAGTAGAGATTTATAGATGCCGCGCTACGCGCGCGTCTATAAAACTAAATGTATTGTCCCCTTCTTCAAGAGGACAATGAATAAAAGGATTAGCTGTATCAGGACTAGAACTATTTGGAACATTGGACATGATAGCGTTAGGGGGCCCCCACCTTGAGAATAAACAAAAGCTCCTGTTGTTAGACCGCCCCCTACTGCTGCTGCAGCTTTAACTTGAACAGGGCGCGGTGTTGACTTAAAGATCTCAACAACTGTTTTAGTTGTTGCATATCCTCCAATAATTTTTCCCCGCGCCTGCGCCTATAAAAGAAAAAATATTCGGCTCGGCTGCGCCTGCGCCAATAAAAAATAGAATATTTTTTATAGGCGCCTACAATTTTATAAGGGGGCTCCGCCCCGCCCTATAGAATATTTTTGCGCTAACGCGCGGCGCCTTCTATTTTTATAAGCGCGTTAGCGCGCGCGTACGCGCATTCTATTTTTTATTGGCGCGCGGCGCGATTTTTATTGGCGCCCCATATTCTCAACTACTGTTTCAGTAAGTGCTCCAGCACCTTTAGATAGCAGCTTTACCGTAGTATTCTCGTTATTCCCGTTCACGGGATCTATTATAGTAGCATGATTATTACCTGTAAAAGTTTCAGCCACCGACGGTGTAGTACTCTCAATAGATTTTGAAGTAGTAGCAATATTGTCCATTGTATTATCTGCGCGGATCGTTAATAAATAGCCACTGAATCAGCAGTATAACAATTATAATGATAAAAAGACGAAAGATTGGCGAGATAATAAGGTTTAGGATAATAGCGGAAATCTTACATTTTACTGAAGTAATAAAATATAGAAAAGATTTTTTTGTAGCTAGCTGACAGAATAAATACCGGACCGATAATACTACAAGTAAATGCGAGATCTTCGAAATTAAAAATAGCACTATCCCGCCCGGATAAATAAATAGGAAGGGAAACATAAAGCTTAGTTGCAGTACAGATTGCTTTGTAGGTACACCCGCGCGGGCGAAGCCCTCTTCGGCGCGTACGCGCGCCTATCGGCGGGGGAAAAATTGCGTACGAGAATTAATATATGGAAGACATACCATTGCTACAAGTAGTACTAGAATTAGCGGTCCATTAATTAGTGCTGCATTAAGTAGTACAGGACTTAGTAGAATCATTACTAGAGTTACTAGAGCAATAGCTAGATATAGAGCATAACTAGTTAGGGGGCTTCGCCCGGTATCTAGTTTAGCAATATCTTTACTTCCTGATATTAGTCCTGTAGCTAGACCATGTGGACCAACTAGTTCGATGATTCCACGATCAAGTACTTTACTGATTGTATATCCTATTTGAAGAGCGCTATTGATAATGTAATGGTTGTAAATAAGATCAATATAGTATTTACCATTTAGGTATTTATATAGTTTCTGTCCTAGTTGTGTATCTGTAAGGTTAATTAGTACTGTTGGTAGTACATGATAGAAGTATAGTGCAGCACCTGCTCCAACAATTGAAAGAATAATTGGTAGTAGCTTAGGTAGTAGTGGAATATTTTCAGCTTCTACTAGAGTAATATGAGAAGGATGTGTGAACAGACTTTGTGATAGAAAATCACTTCCAATTCCGACAAATAGATCACTAGCAATGTATCCGAAAAAGATTGCTAGAATAGATAGAATTGCCAGAGGAATCATAACAATAGTAGGAGCATCATGAACATTGTTATATACAGACTTAGGAGCGTTCGGATATGTAAGGAATGTTAGACTAATAAGTCGTAGACTGTAGAATGCTGTAAGTCCAGCACTAATAGTACCTAGCCAATATGCGACCATACCACTAAACTGATACTGACCATATGCTAGCTCGATGATGATATCTTTACTATAGAATCCTGTTAGCCAAGGTAGAGCTATTAGACTTAGACTACCAATTAGAATAGCTGTGTATGTGAAAGGTAGGAATCCAATTAGACCCCCTAGTCGTCGTTGATCTTGTTGATCATATGTTGCATGTAGCACAGCACCAGCTGCTAGGAATAGTAGAGCTTTAAAGAAAGCATGGTTTACAAGGTGGAATAGTGCAACATTGTATTGGCTTAGACCACAAGCCATAAATAGGTAACCCATTTGTGAACAAGTACTGTAAGCAATAACTCGTTTAAGATCGTTTTGTAGTAGACCTGTTGATGCAGCAAAGAATGCTGTTAGAGCACCAACCCAAGTAATAACAATAAGTGTTGTTGGTCCATATTCAATAACTGGAGATGATCGTAGTAGTAGATATACACCTGCTGTAACTAGTGTAGCAGCATGGATTAGAGCACTAACTGGTGTTGGCAAAATTGTTACTAATAGTATCATCTTTTGACGAGAAAGAGTCCACTATTATCTATAGTTTACATCGACACAAAATAAACTATAGCAATAGCTTTCACTATTGATCGGACTATATCTTCTACTATTTTTGTTTAGCGCCCCTTTTTTTGAAATTGAGCGCTACGCGCGAAAATTGAAAATTGAAAATTGAAAATTGAAAATTGAAAATTGAAAATTGAAAATTGAAATAGTAGCTTCACGTGTAGTCTCTGAGGAACCCTTTACATAGTATTTTACAAAATGTCCCGGTTTCCTGCTGATTGCCCATTGTACTATCCTGAATACTGTTACCATAGTACATTCTATTTTTCTTACCTAATTGTCAATTGATAAGTTTTATGAAATAGTACTACTATGGTGCTACAGGCTTTAGGGTATTTTAGCATATAGTGAAGTTTAAGGAAGGCCCAAGTTATTTACCATTACCAAGTTTATAGTGAAATTCCACGGGTATAATAGGTAGTAGAATAGATTGTAGTTGTTTTATACTAGTTTTACTAATACGAATACGGTATGTTTGTCGTTGTTTATCACGAATCTTAAGGGAACTTTTTAGTTGAAAATTGAGTAGAACTTTTTGTAGTAGAAAACATTCCTCTTTCGTGAAAGATTCAGTACAAAGAAGTACAGTTTTAGTACGTCCATGGCCATCATAATATCCATCTTGAATAATCCAATGTTGTAGACTTTCTACTGTAAAGAATTTGCTAATATTTTTAGGAACTACCTTAGTATATTTTTCTAGTGAAGGATCCCATTTATACCATAGACTATGTAGAATAGTGAAAAATGGTAGATTAGCACTACAAAAGAAATATTGTTGAATTTCTTTGTCTTTATGTTGAGGTAGATTAGGATTAGGATAAGGTGTAAGGTTACTACATCGAAAGGGATGAAAGACAGTTTGTGTTAGTGTAGTTATATATTCTTTGCTAGAAGTTTTCATAGTTATTATGTAACGAGCATTTGCTTTCTCACTTTTCTTTTTAAGTTGAATAGAACCATCTCCTAGCATGCATCCAGTAATAGCTCCAAGTAGGTTTTTTTGAGTTAGTAGTAGTAGTGGTAGGGTTGTTATGCTATAACTAGTAGCCTCAGAAGTGGTAAAAAGAATAGATGTGTCGATATATTCTCAACCTTCCATTGCTAATAAATATTATCTTAAATGTATTTAGCATTTAATTCTAGATATCACTATCTAGTTTAGACTATGTCTTCATCTATTATTAATAATAATCTACTAAAATAGATGTTGGGCGCTCGTGTCCGGATTATTGTTGACGTAACTCACCGATTAGTCGTTGAACTTTCCTTGATCTATATTTTTAAAATATACGTCGATCAAGACTTAGCTGCAAATTGTCTTATTAATTTATATCACCCATATTAATAAGAGATCCTTGCAATTCACCCTATATTTTATCATAATACTCACGTATTACGCAGACGCTTAGCTTTATTTCTAAAAGGGGCTCTATTTATTTTCAATCGCGCGTACGCGCCTTCTTATTTTCAATAATATATTGACCAACTACTGACGGTTATAAAATCGCGCCTATAAAGGAAAAAATATTCTATAGGGCTACGCTTATAAAATTGTAAAAGGCGCTTATCGGAATAAAAATCTTCGGCGCGGACGCGCATTGGCGCAGGCGCCTCTTTTTGTTTATTTTTATTGCGCTAACGCGCGGGTTATAAAAATCGAAGATTTTTATTAGGGCGAGTAGTTTCTCAAATTCCTCAAAAGGAGCGCTACGCGCGGATTCGTGGTACTGCTCGCATACGTCGTACTCGAGATAGTGCTATAACACTATTAATACCTAGTTCACTAAGACGATTTTGTAGAAGATTCAGCTCTTCACGTGTACAATGATAAGGAAGGTGAAGGGCTAGTCCCGATTTCCACCAATCAACTTGAGTGTTAAATCGAGATGAAAATACATAATTATAATGAATTCCTATAGCACCATAATCTAGGATATAACCACTAGACATAATAAGAGCTGCTAGAGAAATTTCATTGAATTGACTAAACATCTCCTTTGTAAATACTCGGGATCCTCATCCCTCTGGAAAAAATAGAACATGTAGTTTGTAAAAACAAGCATATGTTAGTGTTGAAAGAGTCATTCGGATACTAATAGAGTTATCTCGACTATCATTATTTTATTTACGATCCCGGCGGTCCTAGCAGTGAAAGAAGATAATCAAACCAGCTAGAATCATGTTTTTCACTAGTTTGATATACTAGCCGAGACATACTATTGTCCTTATGTGTTCGACTTAGTAGATTTCCACTAACTATTAGACCAATTAGAAAAGAATATTGAAAATCATCGATAGAACGATTACGTCGTTTAGTTATAGATTTAGGAGAAGGTCCGCGCGTAGCGCAACATCTTTAGATGTGAAATTTGAGAATGCGCGTACGCGCGCGCCTGCGGTTATAAAATCGCGCCTGCGCCTATAAAAAATATTCGGCTAATAAAAATCGAAGATTTTTATAACCGCGCGGCTATAAAATTGTAAATTTTATTAGGCGCATTTTATTAGCGCCTATAAAAGAAAAAATATTCGGCAAAAATGCGCTACGCGCCTTCTATTTTTTATTGGCGCGCGCTAACGCGCTTATAAAAATATTTTTATTAGCCGCGCCAATGCGCGTCCGCGCCGAAGATTTTGCGCTCCGCCATAAAAATGCGCTACGCGCGATTTTTATAGGCGCATTTTTATTCCGATAAGCGCCTTCGATTTTTATTGGCGCGGATTTATAAATAGATAGGTGATTAGAAATAAAGTGGAAGGAAGGCTGATCTGGAAGCCATGTATGTAGTCCTAGTTGAGCACTTTTACCCATAGCAGCTAGTAGTAGTAGTAGACCAATAATAGTAATGATAGTTTCATTAATAAATGGTGCAATACTAAATACTGTACTATAATCAAGGTTACCAAATACAAAGAAGATAGCAAAAAATCCAATTGATAGGAACATATCTCCTACTCGGTTTACTACTAGAGCTTTAATAGCACTTTTGTTAGCTTGAATTCGTGTAAACCAGAAGTTAATTAGTAGGTATGAAGAAATACCAATGCCTTCCCACGTATTAAAAAAACAAGAAGAACGATAAATATTCTCAATCAAATTTGATTTTATTTTCTGACGCATACTTTCAATTATATATTTACCTACAATGTCTTTAAGAGGTATAGATTGTTTTACAGGAATATGGATAAGATATTCTCCTGGACGTTTTTGAGTAGTACGTGTACGTAGTCCAAAATTTTCGGCGCGTACGGAATGCGCCTATAAAATAAAAAATATTCGGCGCCTATAAAGGCAAAAATATTCTCTTCTATTTTTTATTGGCGCGCGCTAACGCGCTTATAAAAATATTTTTATTAGCCGAATATTTTTATAGGGCCTCTTGAAGTAGATAAATTTAAGGATAAGTAAAACTATTTGTATTTAGGAGAGTTTGATTATAGAAACTTCGATGACCGTCATCTATAATCCAATGCGCTAGACCTACTGGTGTTAGATAGTGTTTAATTATTTTTGGGACGGTTTTCTTATATTTACCCATTCCATCCGGGATATAAAAGAGATCAAAAAACTCATTTAGACAAGGGAGGTGACGCGTAGAAAATCGTATTGTACTATAAATTTTCCCTGTACGTTTATCAGGTTTACGATGTTGAACTTTAGGAACATTCCCATTTTTCATAAGACTAATAAACACTGAATAAAGATAGAGTACGTATTGTTCATGCTTAGGATACGTTTGTTCAATTTGTAGAACACTGGGCTTCGCCCGCTGTAGGAGAAGATCGAAACATATAAGCATCTCCAAGCGGGGCTTCGCCCCCCCTGTCAGAACATCTCGTTGTTCCTTTGATAGTACAATAACAGAACTTGAACTCATAAGAGAAATATTCATCGCCTAATTGAGCTTCTAACTTTCATTAGAAGACGGACTATATCTTCAAATTCTATTATAGAACTGCATCACGTATAGTCTCTGAGGATCCTACTTGATTAAATAATGAATTAAATCTTTGGTTTCCTGCTGATTGTCCATTATTATCATCTAAGATTTTTACTAATAAATAATTAGTACTTAGTTGCTTTAGGATATTCCAGCATATAGTGATGTGCTTAATGTAACGATGTTACATTTTAGGCCGGGAAAATTTGACCTACAAACATAATTAGATAATTATCTCCTGTTACTAGAACTAGCATAAAGAAAGTAAACATACTTAGGTATGCAAAGAATCGTTGATTATGTGGATCAGCACTCATATAATCAACAGAGAAAATATGAACAAGACTAGATACTACTAGAACAGGTAGAAGCATTGATACTGTTAGGCTATCAAACATGAATCCCCATGATACGTCCATTAGTTCTGAATCAATCCAACTAATTAGATTAATTGATACTGGACTATTACATAGTCCTACTTCATAGAAGGCTACAATAGCTAGAATAGCTGACGTAATTAGACAAGAACATGTAATAATATGTGCTCCTGTTACACCAATTTTACGTCCTAGTAGACCTGTAATAGCAGATCCGAACATTGGTAGAAGAAGAAGTGATAGATACATTATTGTCGTAGACTAATATTTCCTCGTAGTCGGTAGTAAGCAACTAGAATTCCTAGACCAATTGCTGATTCAGCACCAGCAATTGCAATAATATAAATACTATATGTTTGACCAAGAATGTCATCAAAACTGTAACAACTTACTAGTACTAGTAGTGTAACAGCTAGTAGCATTACTTCAATTGAAATTAGCATTAGGATAATATTCTTTCGGTTAAGAACAAATCCTAGAATCCCAATTAGAAAGAGAATTACTGAGAGATTCATTTCATATAGTGCCAGTTTATCTGGCTTCCTTAAGGACCTTATAACAAAAACTATCCGCGCGCGCGACAAAAAGAAAGAAAATATTCGGGGTTATAAAATCGCGCCTGCGCCTATAAAAAATATTCGGCTAATAAAAATAAAAATAAAAATAAAAATATTTTTATAACCGCGCGGCTATTAAATTGTAGGCGCCTATAAAGGAAAAAATATTCTATAGGGCTACGCTTATAAAATTGTAAATTTTATTAGGCGCAGGCGCATTTTATTAGCGCCTATAAAAGAAAAAATATTCGGCAAAAATGCGCTACGCGCCTTCTATTTTTTATTGGCGCGCGCTAACGCGCTTATAAAAATCGCCTATAAAAAATATTCTGCGCGTACGCGCGCGCTAACGCCATAAAAATCTTCGATTTTTATAGGCGCAGCCTTCGATTTTTATAGGCGCATATTTTATACTCTACTAATATTAGTAAAGATTTATAAATAATGCGTACAAAAAATTATAGAAAGATTATACTATAATCTTTTAAGATTAAAATAAGAATAATCCTTGAAAAGAGACGGCCGCGCGGGGCTGCGCCCGCCTAATAAAATTTACTACGGAAATTTTATAACCGTAGCGCAGTAAATTTTATAACTAGCGCCTACAATTTTCTAAGCGTAGCTGCGCTAGCGCCATCGAAGATTTTTATAACGTACGCGCCGTAGATTTTTCTGAAAAATCTTTTATTTTATAGCATAAATAAGATGTCTACTAATAAATTCTACAGAAAAGATGATTATAAGTTTCTTATTTTTGTAGAGCCATAAAAGAGATATCGCGCCGCCGTAGGCTATAAAAATATTCGGCGCTAATAAAATGCGCCGGGCGTAGCCCTATAGAATATTTTTTATAGGCGCAGGCGCGATTTTATAACCCCGAAGGCGCGTACGCGCGCGCTAACGCGCGGCGCATTTTATTGACGCGTCATCCTCTGTTTCTAGTTCCGATATATATTATATAATTCTTATATTATATAAATACAACGTAAAACTATTCTTAGAAACAATACTAAAAATTGTTAATACTAATGTCCTACTATAATATTTATATATTCTTTATATAGATTCTTATAATTAGCGCTTTGCGGCTATTAAAAAGTAAGGGCCTAGAAAATCACAGATTTTATTGACCCGTACTTGATTAGACAAATAATATTACAATAAATACAAAATACGAGAATCACCCGATTCGAACGGGCATCATCTAAACTGACAATTTAGGACATTAACCAATTATGCTAGATTCCCGCGCGTACGCGCCCTATAAAAATCTTCGATTTTTATTCCGTAGCGCAAAATAAACTACAGACTTATTCTATCTCTTCTTTTATAGACAGTTATACACTACTATATAATATATATATGTGTAATTATTTATATACTTATATAACTGAATATATATATATAATATGGTATTAATAAGTTACTAATTTACTAAATAAATTAAAAGTGTAAGTTAAAAATAATAAAAGATTTTCTTAAATTATAATTAGGTAAATTGCAAAAAATAAAAATTAAAATAAAAATTAAAATAAAAATAAAAACAGCGCGTAGCGCAAAAGAAAAATAAAGAAATTATTTAGTGTGGGCACCCGCGCTAACGGTTATAAAATCAAAGATGCGCGCTTATAAAAATCGAAGGCAAAAATATTCGGCTAATAAAAATATTTTTATAAGCGCGTTAGCGCAAAAATAGAAGGCGCGTCCGCGCTTATTTTTTCCTTTATAGGCGCATTGGCGCAGCCGAAGATTTTGCGCCCTCTTTTTTTTAATTAAAAGGCGCGGGTAGGGGATAATTGAATAGTATCCATCAGCCACAAGTTCCCTTACGGCTACCTTGCTATAACTTAGCGTTAGGAGTTGTAAGCTATTCCATGTATTTACTATAGAAACTTATAACTAAAAAGCACCTATTTATACTATATAGATATTAATAAGTACGAATACTTACTATCAGAGCTATATAGTAGATACTTAAATAGAGAAAGAATCAAAGCAAACACTAGTTCCTAGCTTGATAAACGACCAACACTTGATAGACGGTTAGTATCTCCCAAATGTAAAGGTTCACCGTTGCGTACTTATCAACGATTACTCGGAATTCCTGATTCACGTAGTCGAATTTCAGACTACGATCCTAGTATCACCATATTTTACTGGTTAGCTCCACCTTACGGTATTGCATCAGTTTGTTAGGTTCAAGTAGCACGTCTGTAGCCCATACTCCATAAGGGTCATGAAGGCTTATCGTATTCCCAAAATGCTTCTTATTGAATGCAAATAAGAAGAGCAGTATTACTACTGAAAACAACTTCTTATAGGGATTGCGTTCGTTGGCGGACTCAACCTGACATCTTACGACACGAACTGCCGACAGCCATGCAACGCCTGTGATCTTACAAACAAAGTTATGTAAGCCATTCAAGGAGAGGTAAGGTTCTACGCGGATTATCGTATTAAACAACATGCTCCACTCCGGGTCTTTAGGATGGTCTAATCTTTTTGCTTTCGGTCCTGGGACTGTACTTACAAGGTGTTACACATACAGCGGTTTGCTGCTTATCTGATATAGGGCGTAGCCCTATCAATATGATTTGTGGCCAAATAAGAAATGTAAATAGTTTACGGTCTGGACTACACAGGTATCTAGTTGCGATAGGTAGGATTTTCACAAATCTTTCCCCCGCTAAGAACCGTACGTGCGACTTTCACCGCATACGGCTCAAGCAGTTATTCTTACCATAGTCTGTAAAATTCTCTACTTTCTTTTTATAAAAACTATTTTTTTTGCGCGTACGCGCTTCATTAAATTGCTTTAGTTTATAACCTTGTAGTTGATTGTTATTCTCAATAAATTGAATTACTTTATTACTATTTTCTTTTGATGTTGTTGAAATACAATATGTTTGTTTTCGATTACCTCGAATTTTTACTTTAGCAATAGTTACAGATAGATTTATATCTTCTTTAATAAGAGATAGTGCTTTTATATCTGTATGTTCAATAACAAATCGATGAGCATTTTTAACAGTATAAAAAGAACCGCTAATAAAAATCTTCGATTTGATTTTTATAAGCGCCTATAAAAATCGAAGATTTTTATGGCGTTAGCGCAAAATCTACGGCTGCGCCTATAAAAATCGAAGATTTTTATGGCGTTAGCGCGCGCCAATAAAAAATAGAATATTTTTGCGCTAACGCGCTTATAAAAATATTTTTATTAGCCGAATATTTTTGCCTTCGATTTTTATAAGCGCGCTAATAAAATGCGCCTGCGCCAATAAAAAATAGAATATTTTTTCCTTTATAGGCGCCTACAATTTTATTTTATAAGCCCTATAGAATATTTTTGCGCTAACGCGCGGCGCCTACAATTTTATAAGCGTAGCCGCGCCAATGCGCGTTTATAAAAATATTTTTATTAGCAGAATATTTTTATAAGCGCCGAAGATTTTTTATAGGCGCGATTTTATAACCGAAAAATCTACGATTTTTATAGGCCCATTGTTAAGCCAATATAGTAAAATAAGAATTATTCAAAGATGTAAATGCCCCCGCGGTACAATATATTAACAATATTAATTTGCGCGGTATATATCTATATATTTATTGCGCTACGCGCGGTGTATAAATGAAAGTATATAATGAATTAATAGTTTATAAGAAGAAAGTCGATTGGAATAACCACCTATATGCAAGTCAGCACCCTTTCAGGTTAGTCAATGGACCTATCTAACCCATTACAGGCTAGCCTTTGCTTTTTGCATTATCCTTTTACCACTAATCATCTACTATTTTTCACAAAATAGCTAGCAATAAACCTCTTTTTTTTTTATTTAATTAATTATATATAAGAATACAAGTTATAAATAAATAATAATGTAGTATATTGCAGATTATTGGCATTACCCTGTTTCTATATAAATACGATAGATTCCCTTAGATTCCTACTTTACTATTCTTACTTTGCTAAATATAGCTAGCTGTTCATTCCCATTAAGCACAGATTACATAATGTCAAATAAGATAGTTTTATTACATAGATTCGGTTTCCCTAATCTTAGGAATCAGCCAGATAATTAGTATTAATTAAATAATTAATATAACTATTTTTCCTTAAAGCTTCATACAAACCAATTACTCGAGATGCATGTTTAAGTAGACTAATTTCGAACGAAAGAAATTGTACTTTTAGTACTATATTTATATAGACTTAGCAGGTCGCACATCTGTTTTGCTCCCCAGACTTTCATCCCTGAGCGTCAATCTTTAGCTGGATAGCTGCTTTCGCCATTAGTGTTCCGCTAGATATCAATGGATATCATCCCTCCTCCTAGCATTCCACTATCCTCTATTAGATTCTAGTCTCTTTTTTATAAAATAGAATCTATTAGATTCTAGTTTCTTTATTTGAAACGGCCTACGGATCCTTAATACCTATTAATTTATTAAACGTTTGCCCAGTTCGTATAACCGCGTCTGCTGGCACGAGACTTAGATTGGACTATTAGTAAGGTAACGTCATTATCCTCCCTTACGACACTCTTTCGAGTTCTGGTTAGCTGGGTCACTCTTTCGAGCATTGCCCAAGATCCTCCTCTGCAGCATGTCTTAAAGACACCATTGGTTATTCTCAAACCAATTGCGGGAATTGAAGCTTTCGCTATTTCCTATCCGTCATAGGCTTGGAGCGCCTTTACCACTCCAACTACCTGCTAAATATAAAGCCAATCTTTAGTCGGAAAATTTCCTTCTTAATTTGATGTTTCTATCATCTACTAAAGGTATGTACTTTTTCATCCTCGCCTGTACGCCATGATATTCATTAATACCATACGACTTGCATGAGTAAAACTACCAGATAACGTTCTAACTTTGCCACGATTAAACAATTACTAAGCGTTTACTGTCTTTTAAAACTTAAAACGCATCTCATAATAATTAACTAAATTTACTCTGTTACTATTATTTATTGGATACACTTTTCAATGATCATTCTTATCTATACCTTTATAAAGATAGATATAAATACCGCGCTAATAAAATTTAATTTAATTTCCTTTACTGCGCCCTAATAACTACGCGCGATTAATATTCTTTCTATGCTTTAATTTGCTATCACTACAAATATTTTAATAAATTTAATCTATATTTTTTATATATAGAATAGCAATGTAGTTCTTCCGTATTACAATATAAGAGAAAAATAGGATATTAATATTAAACTAATATAAACAAAGTATTAATAAGGGTCTCATATATAAAGATACAAGGAATCAAAAGTATATAAACGCTTAAAAGCCCGCTAATAAAAATATTTTTATAAGCGCGTACGCGCCTTTTACAATTTTATAGCCGCGCGGTTATAAAAATCTTCGATTTTTATTAGCCGCGCCAATGCGCGTCCGCGCCGAAGATTTTGCGCTCCGCCATAAAAATCTTCGATTTTTATAGGCGCATTTTTTCTTTTATAGGCGCATTTTTATAGGCGGACGCGCCTTTGATAGGGCGCGCGTACGCGCCCCGGAGTTAATTTACTAGTGGGGGGGCTTCGCCCCCCCTAATAACCGCTATAAAAATGCGCGGCTAATAAAAATCGAAGATTTTTATAACCGCGCATTCCGGGCGCACTGTAATAAAATTAAATTATCTTAAAGTTACTATCATGAAAAGAATATATATTTATATAACTATTTATACTATATCTTTTTTAGATTCTATTTTAATTAGTATTTATGAGAAATTTCTAATTTCGTGTACGCGCAAAAAATCTATTATTTTCATTTCAGCCCGCGCGTAAGCGCCTTTTAATTAAAAAAAAGAGGCTGCGCGGTTATAAAAATCGAAGATGAAGATTTTTATTAGCCGCGCATTTTTTCTTTATAAGCGCGGGGCTACGCCCTCCGTGGGATTTTATAACGCGCGTAAGCGCCTTTTAATAAAAAAAAGAGGCGGGTTACACTTATAAAAGTTAATTTACGTCGTAAATTTTATTAGGCGTAGCGCAAACAAAGAACTATAAAAATCGCTAATAAAAATAGAATATTTTTATAGCCTTCGATTTTTATAACCCGATTTTCTTTTGTCGCGCAATCTTCGATGGCGCCAATAAAAAATAGAATGCGCCTACGCGCGCGCTAACGCCATAAAAATCGAAGATTTTTATAGGCGCAGCTGGGCCGCATAAAGAAAAGATTTTCTGTTTTCTAGTGGGTGAATACTGCTTTTACTATTTATTATTGTGTATGCGCCTAATTTTTCCACCGCTAAAATATTCTATTATTTTGCGCCGGGCGTAGCCCTGCGCGTAGTTATAAAATTTACTAGTGGGCGGAGCCCGCGCAGCGCGGGGGGGGGGGGGGAGAATGTTATGTTATGTTATGTTATGTTATGTTATGTTATGTTATGTTATGTTATGTTATGTTATGTTATGTTATGTTATGTTATATTATACAACACTTCGTAGTGCGCATAGTTATAAAATCAAAGATGCGGTGTTTTTTTGTGAAATAACTTCTGATGAAGTTCCTTCTGCTAGAGCAATATCCATTAGTGTATTTTCAATGATACCAATAACAGGTACTACGATAATAAACCAGGCAAAGTAGAATGCTGTAGCTGCAGCTCCAATTTCAATGTAAGGACTTTCAACATGTTGACTTCCAATGAACATTAGAACAAAGAAATCAGCAACAAATAGCCAGAATGCAAACCGAGCGAAAGGTCGGAATTGGTTTCCTCGTACTCGGCTAGTGTCAAGTACAGGCATAAGAAGAAGGATTAGTAGTGACATAAACATTGCTAGTACACCAATAAGTTTTGAAGGAATTGATCGTAGAATAGCATAGAATGGTAGTAGGTACCACTCTGGAACAATTGATGCTGGTGTTTGCATAGGGTTAGCTGGGATATAGTTATCTGAGTGTCCAAGTGCATTAGGCATGTAGAATACAAATAGTGATAGAGCTAGTAGGAATACAAAGATAGTTACTAGATCTTTAAATGTAAAGTAAGGGTGGAATGGTAGTCGATCAGTGTTTCCTGAAACTCCTAGTGGGTTACTACTTCCGTGCTCGTGTAGAGCTAGTAGGTGCATAGCTACTAGAGCAGCTAGTACAAATGGAAGAAGGTAGTGTAGTGAGAAGAATCGGTTTAGTGTTGCATTATTAACTGAGAATCCTCCCCAAACAACAGGTTTATTATCTATACAACATTTAATTGTATATTCTTATTATTTCTAATAAGCTTAGACTATGTCATCATCTATAAATATGCCGAAGGCTCTATAGATGTCGGGCGCTCGTGTCCGGTTTATTGTTAGCACAACTCACCGATTAGTCGTTGAACGTTCTATTACCTCTATATTTTCCCGTATTATAGTAAAATAAGGTGCTGATAATAGCTTCGCTGCAAATTGTCTTTTGTATCCTAAATAGTACTACAAAAAAAGATTATTTTATAAGTAAGAACTATTAGGGGGATACACGAAGAGTTTCTTGCAATTCACCCGATTATTCAATATATCTCATGATATAAGGGAACTTTATTACTATTTATTTATTATAACTAAATTTGAAACTTCTTATTATTTTGTTTAAGACTCCAAGCATTGTATTGATCAGCTTTTAGTCCGAGTAGACTATACAGTCCACTATTACTAAAGAATGTAACAACATTAATTAGATCGCGCTAATAAAATGCGCCGCCGTAGGCTATAAAAAGATTCTATTTTTATTCCGTACGGTTATAAAATCGCGCCTGCGCCTATAAAGGAAAAAATATTCGGCTAATAAAAATATTTTAATAACCGCGCGGCTATAAAATTGTAGGCGCCTATAAAAAATATTCTATTTTTTATTGGCGCAGGCGCATTTTATTAGCGCGTAGCGCATTTTTTATAGGCGCATTTTTATAGCGTAGGCGCCGAACATTCGGCTCAAAGGCGCTACGGTTATAAAATTTCCTAGGGGGGCGCTACGCGCGCCCTATTAGCGTAGCCCTATCGAAGGCGCTACGCGCGCGCTACGGTTATAAAATTTACTAGTGGGGGGCGCCCTATTAGCGTAGCCCTAATAAAAATATTTTTATAACGGAGCGCAAAGATTTTGCGCGGTATCGAAGATTTTGCGCTACGGAGGGCGCGCGTAGCGCCCCGCGCCAATAAAAATCGAAGGCGCCAATAAAAAATAGAAGGCGCGTCCGCGCTTATTTTTTTCCTTTATAGGCGCTAATAAAATGCGCCTAATAAAATTTACAATTTTATAAGCGTAGCCCTATAGAATATTTTTTCCTTTATAGGCGCGATTTTATAACGCATTTTTATAGCCTCTTTTTTTTTTATTGCGCTAACGGGCTATAAAAATCTTCGATTTTTATTCCGTACGCGCGGCCGCCCCTATCGAAGGCGCGTCCGCGCAGGCGCGTTATAAAATTTACTAGTGGGGGGGCAGCGCGGGCGCAACATACTTATAAATTCGTAAGAAATAGAAGATAGAAAAGCTTGTTTTTCTTGATCAGTACGAGATTTTTTACCTCGTAGAGCAGATTCATTTACTTTTCCAATAGTATTCATATTGTTGTTGCATTTAGTAATAAGATAATAAAAAATGCGCTAATAAAATCTTTGATTTTATAACCGTAGCCCCGCGCCAATGCGCGTCCGCGCAGAATATTTTTTATAGGCGCATTCCGTTAGCGCGCGCGTACGCGCCTTCGATAGGGCTACGCTTATAAAAGTTAATTTACTAGTAAATGGCGCCTACGCGCAGGCGCGTGTTATAATAAATAGTAGTAGTTTTTCAAATTCAACGAAATCTTGACCAATCCATGGAATAGCACTTAGAAGGTTAGTAATAACTGTAGCCAAGTGTTTAATCATATATAGTGGTAATAACCTTGTCTCCTAATATATGACCCTGTACCCTATTTCTCCATGATTCATAGAAATTGAAATGGGCCTTGTGTTAGTAATAAACTAAAAACACTCCGACTGTACATTAAGCATTTTTCTTTTATTAGAGGAAAAATACCCACCGATGGACCAGTCTGTAGCGATCATTCTATTTTTCCGCGCTTTATAAAAATCGAAGATTTTTATTAGCAGCTTATAAAATATCGGAGATATTTCTTTCTGTCGCGCCCCGGAGGGCGCTACGCGCATTAGCCTTTAAAAAAGGGGTGCATACTAAATTTGATAGTGCCCGGGCGAATCGGCGCGTACGGGGGGGGCGAAGCCCGCCCGCGCTTATAAAGAAAAAAGATTCTATTTTGCCTATCGGCGGCGCAGCCCTATAAAATTAAAAAGAAATTTTATAGGGCGGGGGAGCGCGTACGCGCGGGGGCGGTACTTAATTTTTAGTACCCGGAGCAATAGAATAGCCGACGGTCTAGATTTGAGATAAAATCTTTGACCGTTTTCATCAGTGTCGCCTTAAATATTTAAGACTATACATTAATAACAGAAATATATTTAAGAAGTGCAAATCTCCAAGTTTATATAGCATAGATGAAACCATATATGGTTGTACAATCTCACGAAGAGCAGGCATTGACTCTTTAAATACATAAATAATATACTGATTTTCAACACCTGCGGATTGTACTGATGTACGTAGATTGTACTTATCAAATAGCACATTAGATAGTAGAAGACAATCTTCATAAGAAAAAGAGTTAGTAGCAAATTTAAGTCCTTTACCAACTCGACCTCCATCATCCATAATCCAGATAGCAAGGGCAAGAGGTGTTAGAAACTCTCCAATATTTTTTGGAACGCATTTAACACCGCGCGTTGCGCCATACCAAAGATCATGAATCCAATTTAGACTGCTATAAGTAAAAGTGTGAAATCGAAGAACATATCGAAGTTTACCACCTAGACCTAGTCGAGTTTGAATTTTTGGTATATTAGGTGTACTATACCCTAGACTTGAAATAAGATTGTGAATCCAGAAAAGATATTCTTTATGAATAGCTTCTTGCGTAAAACTAATACGAGTACCATTTCCAATAGCACGCCGTTCAGCGTGACTATCCCCCAGAAGAGAACCAAAAATAATAGATAGAATATCCACATTATGTGCTCCAACTCGAGATGTAGCTGGTAGGCGTTTTGCTAGGAGATTTTTGCTAAGATAAACAGTAATGAAGGCGCTATGCGCGGATCCAAAGATAGTATAACTGTTATTAATGCATGTGGGGCAATAAAATTTACCCCAAAGACTCATTTGTCCATATGGTAGAACATACAACATCTCTATCTATTTACTATTTGATATCACAGTAAATAGTAGTTGTACCTAATCAATAAATAATCATATTACTATTATTTATCTCATTTTAGGCCTTGAAAAGTAAGATTACTTTAGATGTCCGACTGTACATTAAGCACCATTTCAGGTACCCACAAGTGACCCAGTCTGTAGCGATCGTGTATACAACCGACGGTCTTGAAAGGTGATAACTTTCGTTGACCGTTTTCACTCGCATTGCCAGAGATAAAAGTATCTCCAATACCCCCGTCGAGGTATTCTATTATTATTTACCCTATTCTCTATACAGATTTGCGATACGCCTCTTTTTGTTTTTTTATTGCGCTAACGCGCTTATAAAAATCGAAGAAATTTTTTGGGGAAAACAATAGGACTATAAATGTGTTTTATATAAAACTTTGCAGTATATCAATATAACTTATTATTCAATAATATCTTTTGTTACTTTAACAATATAGTTCTTTTTAACAATACCATTTCCACTTAGAGCACGTCGAATTGTCTTTTCATTACATGAAATAGCAATACTTGCTTCTTTAATACTTACTAAATTCAGAATGTTAGAACCATCTAGATTTGTAATAGTAATGGGTCGTACATTTACAGCGCATTTCATTCGAGTTTCGCTTCTCCCAGCTGATTTACGAATAAGCTCACGTGTCTCTTCAGAAAGGGTCTTTCCTTTATTAATATTTGCAACTTGTTCTCGTCGTTCTTACGAATAATTTTCACGCATTTTTGCTAGAGATTCTTCAGAATGTTACCGCTATTACTAGCCAGTGGTGCAATATTATATTCTGGTTTTAGAGTCTCTAGATAATAATCTTCTCGATTAAGGAGTAGTGTACTATCTGTTTTATCCTCTTGAGGCACAATTTCTAGTACAATAAACGCAAATTCAGATAGTCCATATTTATTTACAGCATTAGCTACTCGTTTATTTCCTGTAAAAGAGAATAGATGCTTATGAAAACGCATATAAAGATTACCAGTAACAGCACTCCCTACATAATATTTTTCTGTAATTAGGTTAACAATCATATAAATACCGCGCGTAGCGCAAAAGGTTTAAGAGATTGATAAGCCGCGCGTAGCGCCTATAAGATTTAAAAATAGGCGCTACGCGCGGCGGTTTAATATTATGTTTATCAAGAATGTTTTTAAGACGTGTACTCGGTGTTATAAGAGTAGGAATAGAAAGATATTGAATAGTAGTTATCTCGATATTATAAAAGCACATCTATTTTTGGCCATTAAAACCAAGGAAAGCAATAGCCATCATGAGGATCAGGATCACGACTCCAATTGACCATAGTAGTGTTCGTGGTGATTTGTATGATCCATAGTATAGTCCTCGTCCAATGTGAAGGTATACAAAGATAAAGAAGAATGAAGCTGTGTTTGCATGTAGGTATCGAATTAGCCATCCGTAGTTAACATCTCGCATAATCAAAGAATGATACACACATAAAAATACTATTTTAATTATTCCACATAAAAGACAGAGTGCGCGTACGCGCGCCCGTTTTTTATTTTTATAAAAAACAAAAAGAACGAAATCGTAGAGGCCTTACGGCGGTTATAAAATTTACGACGTAAAAGGCGCTAGTTATAAAAATCTTCGATTTTTATTAGCGTAGCCCTAAAGAATATTTACTTAGCTTTTGTTATAAACTGATATCGTTCTTGATATGACTTACCAGTATCAAGATATCGTGCTACAGCTCGTGTGGTACGATTTAGTCCAACACTAGCGGCAGCATCAGCATTACTCATAAAAGGACTACCTTTTACTAGTACGGGCTCCGCCCATTGTCATAAACCCGCGCGGACGCGCCTTCGATTTTTATTAGCCGAATATTTTATAGGCGCGTAGGCGCCTTTTACTAGTAAATTTTATAAGCGTAGCTGCGCGGTTATAAAAATATTTTTATTAGCCGAAGATTTTGCGCTCCGCCATAAAAATGCGCTACGCGCGATTTTTATAGGCGCATTTTTATAACTATGCGCCGAATATTTTTTATAGGCGCGGCTTTTATAAGTTTTAGCAAAGCTTTGTGCTAGTTCCAGATGAGTCATTTCAGGAGTGCGCCAATGCGCGTTTATAAAAATCTTCGATTTTTATAGGCGCAGCCGAGCCGAATATTTTTTATAGGCGCGGTTACAGGTAGAGATTGATTGAATAGTGTTATATCAATAATAGGTGTATCAACTTGTTTAGGTGATGTACTGTATCGTGATTTATTAACGAAAGCAGCGATAGCTACTGCTAGTTTTCGCCCGCGCTTATAAAAATCGAAGATTTTTATTAGCGCTACGCGCGCCCACTAGTGGGCGAAGCCCTATAAGCGTAGCCCCTATAAAAAAATGAGCGGGTTACACCCGGCGCGTCAGATAAATATAACCAAATTTGTGCATATACAGTACAATACACCAGTAATAAAAGTCAATTCCTTTTCGTGTTTGGAATGGAAACTGAATTAGACAATGAGCTAGGATATCATGAAGAGAATCAATGTTACTATACGAAATAACTAGTACATTAGTACGTTTATTAAGCGTACTATTCTCTTTTAGTGATAGCTTTTCAGAAAATGTGCTTAATTTAAATTCACTCGATAGTGAACTTAGGAATTTACTGATGGCAACAAGAACATAAGTATTCTTAGCATGCTGTCCGATTTGAAAGTAAGGTACGCGCCTATAAAAAATATTCGGCGCGTACGCGCGGCTATAAAATTGTAGGCGCCTATAAAAAATATTCTATAGGGCTATAAAATTAAATTGTAGGCGCCTATAAAGGAAAAAATATTCTATTTTTTATTGGCGCAGGCGCAGGCGCATTTTTAAATCCGCGCTCGCGCGTACCGCTAATAAAAATCTTCGATTTTTATAAGCGCGGACGCGCCTTCGATAGGGCTACGCCTAATAAAATTTACTAGTGGGGCGCTACGCGCGCCCTATAAGCGTAGCCGCGCTATAAAAATCTTCGATAGGGCTAATAAAATTTACTAGTAAATTTTATAACCTCCGTAGCGCCTTTGATAGGGCTACGCTTATAAAATTGTAAATTTTATTAGGCGCCCTTCAATAAAACCGCGCGTAGCGCAGCCAGAGCAGAGTCACAGGTGTATTAGGGCGTCCACCTTCGTTAGAAAAGTCAATAACATCTCGGCCGCGCGTTAGCGCTATAAAAATCTTCGATTTTTGCCGGGTCCGTAGCGCGGGGCGGCCGCGCGTACGGAATAAAAATCGAAGATTTTTATAGCCCGTTAGCGCATTCATATTTTTAATACAATTTTTAAGCCATGTTAGATCTTCACCAGTGAATACAGAACTTTTATTAGTTACTAGCTTTTTAACTACTTTAGCAAAGTCTAGATAATCTAGATATTTTTTAGTTAGAAGCTTATACTGATCTAGAATTGGAAATAGTACATTAATAAGATCTCCTGCATTAGTAATAACAAATAGAGCGCCGAAGGCGCGCCAATAAAAAATCGAAGATTTTGCGCTACGCTTATAAAAGTTAATTTACTAGTAAATTTTATTAGCGCGTTTATAAAAATCGAAGGCGCCTATAAAAAATATTCTATAGGGCTACGCTTATAAAATTGTAGGCGCCTATAAAGGAAAAAATATTCGGCGCGTACGCGCGGCTATAAAATTAAATTGTAGGCGCGTCCGCGCAGGCGCAGGCGCAGCCGAAGATTTTTATAGCGCTAACGGAATGCGCGTCCGCGCCGAAGATTTTTATAGGCGCCTCAATAACTACTTTTCCGCCCCCTATAAATTCTTTAATTCGGTAAAGAATTGCAACGTCATCGACATGCAGTCGAATTCGAAACATAACACGCACATATTTACGATCCATAAAAACCTGGAAATTTCCCGCCGCCCTTAGGCGGGCGCCTCAATAAATCCGCGCCCGCGGGCTTCGCCCTCTTTTAAATTTGCGCTCCGCCTCTTTTTTTTTATTTTTTGCGCTCCGCCTCTTTTTTTTTATTAAAAAAAAAGAAGGGCGCAGCCACTGTTTAAATTCTTTATTATTCCGCCTCTTTTTTATATAGTGAAAGCACTGTACCTGTTACGCTAAGATGTGTGATGATTACCTTGGACTATATCATCTTTTATTTAACATTCAATTGTCTTTTTAGTGCGCCTATAAAAATCTTCGATTTTTATTGGCGCGGTTGATAATTAAATAAAAGCCTCGCGTGTAGTCTCTGAGGGTCCTAATATCTCTTAATAAAGGATTTAGTTTCCTGCTGATTGTCCCTTATGATCCATAAAGATTTTAACTAATTTAGATATATTAGTACTTTAGGCTTAGTAGGCTTTCCAGCATATAGCGAAGTTTAATGAGCACATCAATAGGACTTAAAAAAGTATGCTCAACACTAATAAATGCTAGATCAACTGAAGGTGTATAATGCATAGCTAGAAATACTCCTGTAAGAATTTGGATAATTAGACAAGCACCAAGTAGTGATCCAAAGTTCCACATATAAGAAATATTGGAAGGTTGTGGACTATCAACTAGGAAACTATTAACTAGACCTAGGATAGGATGTGATTTAAGTAGTCGCATTAACTATTTTCTTTTTTAATCCTCTCATTTTTTCGCTAATATAATCGAAGATTATATAAAATGCGCCGGGCGTAGCCCTATAGAAGGCGCTACGCGCGGTCTCTATTTTTTAAAGTATTCTTTTTTATATTATGATAAGGATTTTATCTATTAATCCGATTATTATTTATATATCTTATCTTAATAAACTTTTTGTCGCTAATATAATCGAAGATTATATAAAGCGCATTATTTACAGAATACTAGAAATTTTCAGATTTAGAATAGATAAAGAAGTAAAACACTTCTAGAATATTCCATGAATGTATATTCATGCTCTTCTGTAAATATACGCTACCCTTTGGTATATTACTATTTCTACAAAATTATATATATTTTTTAATAGATTCAATTATCTCAACACCTATAGAAATTCAGTTAAAAAACAAAAACAAAATAGTTAAACTGTTTTGCAGTAGGCGGTTCGTCCCCTCCTTTTTGTAGAGGCCGCGCCTATAAAAATCGAAGGCGCGCGGTGCGGGAAAAGCGCTACGGACCCGCCCGCGCTACGCGCTATCTCTTTTTTTTTATTAAAAAAAAGAACGCGCTATGCGCAAAATCTTCGGCTGCGCGGTTATAAAAATATTTTTATTAGCCGCGCATTTTTATAACCGCGCTAATAAAATGCGCCTGCGCCTGCGCCTGCGCGGACGCGCCTACAATTTTATAGCCGCGCGTACGCGCCGAATATTTTTGCGCTAACGCGCGGCGCCTACAATTTAATTTTATAAGCGTAGCCGCGCCAATAAAAATAGAATATTTTTTCTTTATAAGCGCCGAAGATTTTTTATAGGCGCGATTTTATAACCGTAGCGCGGGCGAGAAAATTAGATACGCGCCAATAAAAATGCGCGGGGGGCTTCGCCCACCCTATCGGATACTTTTTATAGGCGCTACGCACGTCTCTTACTTATTATAATAACTTTAATTTGTCCTAGAGGAATCGAACCTCTATAATGTCTTTATCGGAAACACATTCTAACCGTTGAATTAAGGACAACTTCAATATTTACTATTCTTATATAATAGTAGTATATAGCAGTATTTTTATGTAAGTCATAGAAAATTATACTATTCTTAATTTATATAGATTTTATCTACAAATTAATGTGCGCCTATCGGACCGGCAAAAAATATTCGATTTTGCGCATAGTTATAAAATTAGCGCCGCGCGTACGCGCCTTTTAAATTTTCTAGGGCTGCGCGGACGCGCCGGGGCTACGCTAATAAAATTCCCGCGCGTAGCGCCTAGTAAATTTTCTAACCGTAGTTATAAAATCTTTGAAGGCGCGTACGTTATAAAAATATTCTATTTTTATTAGGCGCGCGTACGCGCGGCTTCGCCCACTAGTAAATTTTCTAACGCGGGTTATAATTTCTCTATATTAGCTTCCCCACCGCGCCTGCGCCAATAAAAAATAGAATATTTTTTATAGGCGCCGAAGATTTTTATGGCGTTAGCGCAAAAATATAAGATTTTTTATAGGCGCACGCGCCAATAAAAATCCAAGATTGCGCGGAATAGCCAAACTACGTCGACAAAGTGCCAGTATAGAATAGACGCCTCAAAACCGGTGATCTGTTAGGTCCTGTTGAGAAGAAGAATGTTGATCCTAATACACCATCTACAATAGTAAAGCCAGCATTTACGTACTCGATACCTTGACAAATTGTGAATAGAAGAGCAAATACTAGTCTCATTTGTCTTCCTAGGATAGCTCCTCGTCGGTTACCTTCAATTACAGAGTGGTATACATATGTAACTGTAGCTCCTGAAGAAAGTAGTAGGATAGTATTTAGTGCGCCAATAAAAAATAGGCGCTTATAAAAATATTCTGCGCGGACGCGCATTGGCGCGGGGCTACGGTTATAAAATCGCGCCTGCGCCTATAAAGGAAAAAATATTCTATAGGGCTATAAAATTGTAGGCGCGTCCGCGCAGGCGCATTTTATTAGCGCGGTAGTTCGAATGGATTAATTTCTTCCGATGCGCTACGGTTATAAAATCGCGCTAATAGGGCGGGGCGAAGCCCCCCCACTAGTAAATTTTATAACGACGCGCCTACAATTTTATAAGCGTAGCTGCGCGGTTATAAAAATCTTCGATTTTTATTAGCCGCGCATTTTTATAACGTACGCGCCGAATATTTTTGCGCTAACGGTTATAAAATCGCGCCTATAAAAAATATTCGGCGCGTACGCGCGGCTATAAAATTGTAGGCGCCTATAAAAAATATTCTATAGGGCTACGCTTATAAAATTAAATTGTAGGCGCCGCGCGTTAGCGCAAAAATATTCTATTTTTTATTGGCGCAGGCGCAGGCGCATTTTATTAGCGCGGTTATAAAAATCGAAGGCAAAAATGCGCTACGCGCCTTCTATTTTTGCGCTAACGCGCGGTTATAAAAAGTCTTCGATTTTTATTAGCCGTAGATTTTGCGCTAACGCCATAAAAATCTTCGATTTTTATAGGCGCATTTTATTAGGGCGCCCCTATCGAAGATTTTGCGCTCCGCGCGGCCGGCCATTGAGCTCATAGTTCTACTGTTGGTGATAGACTAGATAGGAGAATTTAAAGCAAAATTATTTATAACAAATTAGTTTCTCTAGTCGGTCTTTTTGTGAACCGCGCTATGCGCAAAATAGAATACATTAGTTCTACTGCCCGTTGTCCATCACTGCGGGCTCCGCCCTCCATTTCGGAAGAATTAGTTTAGAATCTAGTCCTAGTTTAGCTTTAAGAACATTAATAAATCGTTCTTTATCATTTTCAGATAGACGTCCTACATAAATAATGAACTTTTTATTGGACCATTATCCATTACGCATAGCCCAAAAAGCTAGAGTATAAGTACTAAAATAATACTCGAAATGAAAAGGTAGAAATTCAATATTATCATCGTTCCTGTGAGACCGTGAGATAGTTTGGAAGCTGAACTTAGATATTTTATACTACCGCGCCGCCCTATCGAAGATTTTGCGCTCCGCGCGGTGCATTTACTATGAAGAGTGGGAGTAGTTTAAAATTCAAAATACTTACGAAAGACTCCTGTTACATAATCTAGCCAATCTAGATTAGTGCTAGTGAATCGTAGCGGTTTACTATCAAGATACCACCGGTCCATCTTCTAGGCGTGCACCGCTACTAGCTAGTAGGCCCATTAGAGCGGAATAATAATTGTAATGAGGTCGGAGACCGGTCTTCTTCCTTATCAGAGGGTATTTGAACTAGTGGATAAGACTTTGAACTAGTGGATAAGACTTTGATACCATCGTGCCGATAAAAATTAGTAGTAATTGTAGTGGTTCGACCTGTATAATCAGGCTCTTTTATCATAATGAACCTTTGTGCTCTCATCACTCTCATATTTTATTTGAGATACAACAAGGGGGAGAGAGAAGTATTACTTCTGAATCACAAAGATTTGTGATTAGACTAGTATTAAAGTCATTAAGAACCCCACCAGTATACTGAGATAAATAGGAATAGCCAAACAAGATCAACAAAGTGCCAGTATAGGATTGATGCTTCGAAACCTGCGGTCTGTTAGATGGTAGCTAAGCATTCGGAAGAATGCAACAGCGATGAAAGCTGTTCCAATAATAACGTGAATTCCGTTTTGTTTTAATTATAACCATTTTACCTACCCCGCGCGTAGCGCATTCTTATTGATTATTATTACCGGTTATAAAATTTACTGCGCCTAATAAAATTTACAATTTTATAAGCGTAGCCCTATCAAAGATTTTTATAGGCGCGGGCGGAGCCCGCGCCTATAAAGGAAAAAATAAGCGCGGACGCGCCTTCTATTTTTGCCTACGGCGGCGCAGCGCGGACGCGCCTTTGATAGGGCTACGCTTATTAGGGCGCCCTGCGCGTACGTGCCTCTGATTTTATAACGCGGAGCGCAAAATTTTCTTAGGCGCCCGCGCGTACGCGCGCCCTACTTTTAAATCCTATTTTTTCCCCTTTGATAGGGCTACGCTTAGAAAATTTACGTCGGTAAAGGCGCTAGTTATAAAAATCTTCGATTTTTATTAGCGCAGGCGCGATTTTTATAATCCCTTTTTTTTCCGCGCGTACGCGCCCTTTTTTTAAAATCCCTTTTATTTACCGGAACTTAGTTTATAATCATTTTTATTACTAGTAAACAATAAATATTATAAAATGACTTACTGATACTAGTAAATATTACCATACAATTAAACAATACAGGTAAACAATGCCATAAAATTTGGATGGTATTGGTAAATTATCGTAATAAAATATATTTACTAAACAATTTTATTAATAAATTAAAAAAAAAATAGTAGTATATATTTTGTTTTTTTCAACCAAGATAATATACCCTCATCAATTATGCTTTGTGTTCTCCTAATCATGAGGATAAAATTTCATTTCGCGCGTACGCGCTTCTGTTTGGAATAGTTTAAATAAACTAGTAACATTTATGTTTGATCTTATCACTATTATAACTAATAGTAAAGTTAAATAGGAGGCGGGGGGGGCGTAGCCCTATTAATATTACTTATTTAGAGCGCTACGCGCGGCTTATCTGCAATTGGTTTACCGTATAGAGGGCTTTTACGTGATGAAGGATTACTTCCATATGGAGGGGGGCGCGCGTAGCGCCCCGGATTAAAAGCAATATAGAACTCACCAAGTTCATATTGTCGAAGTACATCGAAGTTAGCAAACCGTTTAATAGGGTTAGATAGGCTGCGCTGACGCGCGGAGAAGAGTTAGGATTGTTAGTAATCTTGTTAGGTTCCAGTGTACGAAATGCTTGAGTATAATTAACAAAAGGACCGTTAGCTTTAAAAGCCCAAACAAGATATGGTGCAAGATCACTAAGAGATCCACCAGGAAGTGTAAGAGTAGGATAATTAACAGCTTTTCGGTGTTCAATTTTCTTAGTAATAAGAGTCATACCAATAACACTAAGAATAATACGAGAACCAAATACATCACTGAAAAATCCGTAATCATTATTAAGATAACGATTAGCCGCGCGTAGCGCCGACTAATATTTAGAATATCACATACTTGACTAATAGAAGAAATTTTCTTACGAAGAATTTCTCCTGTTTCTGCACTAATAATTTGTACGGCATGACTACCATCTGTAGCATAATCATACACACTAAGTAGACTAGGATCCCGCGCCAATAAAAATATTAGATTTTTATAGGCGCATTATAAGTAAATACTACAGGATTAAGAATATGATTTAGAGAAGGTGCCTGCGGCGTTCAGTAATAAGACTTTGTTCAAGAATACGTGGTACAAATTCAGTAATAGCACGTAGAATTTTCATTTCACCAAAACTAAGTTCATATGAACTAGGTAGTACTGATAGAGCTGTTTTAGAATAATTAGTCATAGTATAAAATAGACACCATGTTAGATCACTTGCATTAAATGATTCAAGTAGTCGAATATGTACAGATTCTTTTTGTCGATTACCAAATAGACAATCCCGATGTTGACCTATTCGATTTACTGTATTACTAGCTGATCCAATATAATAATTTCGTGTATCTGTAATACCAGATAGACAATATACTGAAGAATATACACTCATTGAATATTTAAGAGGTTGACTAAAATATTCTACACTGGGCGAAGCCCCTACAGAATTTTCCCATCAAGACCGCGCCCCCCTGTGTTATACTATATTTTACATAGTTATTTATAAAATCTAGGCGCTTACGCGCGGGGTAGTGAATTAATCATATCGATTAGTGTTTGAAGAGCTTTTAGTGCCTGAGGTGTCAGCTCTTTTACTTGTACTAGTTGTGTTGTATCTGATAGTAGTCGTGATACTAGCTCTGCAATACATCGTGGTGTATTAGGATCATTAATTAGTTCCTTTAGCATAGGTTGCATACTTCTCATATTCATATTAATATTTAATAACGAAAAACTAGGTGATATAGTAAATAATACTTAGTACATTATTTTAAGTATATTTTATATTCTAGTTTTCTTAGAGTATAACACGCGCGTACGCGCATTCTTTAGTACTTCTTTAGTACTAGATATATACTGAATGTGTATTCAGTGCGTTCTGTAAATATAAGCAGCCCTATGGTATATTAGGGCTTCGCCCCCCTACTAAATTCTATTTTAATTAATTCAATTATCTCAACTCTCCTATACGTGAATTCTTTTTATTATAAGGCGCGGGTTATTGAATTGTTAGTATAAATATTCTATATTATATGGAGCTATTTATTCAATGTACTACTTCTTGAGTTATTTTTGCGCGGGGGGGGGCGGAGCCCAATAATTTGAATATTTAGTTTACTAGCTTCCCCACCAGTAAACAGAAATAAATAGGAATAGCCAAACTACATCGACAAAGTGCCAGTATAGAATTGACGCCTCAAAACCAAGATGGTGGTTATCTGTTAGGTGGTAACTTAGCATTCGGAAGAAGGCTACTGCTATAAAGGTAGTACCGATAATAACGTGAATTCCGTGTGTTCCAGTTGAGAAGAAGAATGTACTTCCGTACACTCCATCTGCGATAGTGAAGGGTGCGTTATAGTATTCAATTCCTTGGCAAATTGTAAATAGTACAGCAAATACTAGTGTCATAACTAGTCCTAGAATTGCTGCACGTCGATTTCCTTGGATAAGTGCATGGTGAGAATATGTTACAGTAGCACCTGAAGATAGAAGCAGCAGCGTATTAAGCAGTGGTAGCTCAAACGGATTAATAGTTGCAATACCAACAGGAGGCCACTGTGAACCTAGCTCCACAGTTGGAGAAAGGCTAGAATGAAAGAAACCCCAGAATACAGAGATAAAGAAGAATACCTCTGAGATAATAAATAGGGCAACACCCATAGTAATTCCTTTTTGTACTAGAATTGTGTGATCTCCAAGGAATGTTCCTTCTGCTACTACATCTCGGAACCATAGAGCCATAGCAGCAACTGTTGTTGCTAGCCCGATTCCAACTAGTAGAGCTCCTGAACCACCTAGAGGGTTAGCGTAACCGTTGAAGTACATTACTGCAGCTGAAGTTAGGATTAGAAGTGCAAATGATGTTAGTAGTGGCCATGGACTAGGTGTAACTAGATGGAATGGCTGAAATTGAAATTGTGTTCGTGATAGTGTTGTGTTTTGTGTGTTCATTGTTATTTTTGTGTTATCTTCGCAAAAGGATGTTAATTTAGCTGGATACATTAATCATAATCTATATTCCAATTTATAGTACTTAGCTAAAGCTATTATTATAAAATAGGCGCGTACGCGCGTTATAATTAATACAAACCAACAGTGCGATACATTAATTATATTAAATAGATAATTAAAGTTTCTATATTAAAAGAATTCTTTTTCATATATCAATAATATACCGCGCCAATAAAAATCGAAGATTTTGCGCTCCGCGCGGCGCATTACTGTATAAATTTATATAATAAGCAATAATAAAAGTAAGTAATTAAATGAAAACTTCCTATTTATATATTATCTGCATGCTTAACTATTATTAATATATATACTAATAACTATATTTCTAATGAAAATTTGAGAATAATTTAGTAATAATTAAACTAGAAAGTAAGTAGATATACAAATAAAAACAGTGTGTACATTAAAAAGATCGAGCCGCAAAATATTCCACTTTTATAAGCCCACTGTAAATACTGCAATTATTTAATTATATTAAATGACGAAGAAAGCACCATTACAAATTTATATAAATTTATGTACTGGCTACTAAACTACTTACTATTAATAAAATAGTTTAGTATCACGCTCTATAATCTAAAATTAAGTTGCCTCGCCCAATAAAAAAAAAGGAGCGCGTACGCGCATTCTATTTTTATTAGCGTCAGTAACTTAAACTGTAGATTAATTTGCACAAATTCTTTAGATGTCTTCTTATCCCCGCGCGGGGATTAGGAAATTTTGCTATATAATAGCTGGTATTTATTTATTATATTAATTGATAATAAATTATTTGATTGCTTAATAAGGCAAGAAAATTAAGATAAGAAAAGCAGTCTAATAAAACTGTATATTTTATAACTCGCGACAATGCGCTTTATATAATCTTCGATTATATTAGCGACAAAAAGATTAGATTTTATAGACGTCGTTTGTACTGCTTTCTTTTTAATTACGCTTACCGATTCCTATACAAGTAACTATATATAGGAAATATATTTATATATCATAGTGAAATAAAAAAGAAATGTAAAATTTCAATCTATATTTTATTAGGGCGCCGTATAAAAGGCTTAATCCTATAATAAAATAGTGGATCGCGCGTAGCGCAAATCTTCGATTTGCGGTCCATTTCTGAAAGAAAATAGGCGCTACGCGCGCCCGCCGATAGGCAAATTAAAAAAAATTTGCCGGCCCACACATAGATATAGCTAATTAGAATGGACGTGTGACAGAGTGGTTTAATGTACCTGGCTTGAGTCTAGGAGTTCTCACCCGAGAACCGGGAGTTCGAATCTCCCCGCGTCCGTATACTCATATAATTTACTATATATATATATAATATATACCGCCCTATAAATAATTAACCAGTCTTAAGCAATATAGATAAAGTATTATTTATAGTATTAATGTCTTTTCTTTTTTAATAAAAGGACCAGACGTCCAGCGCAAGTTTACTAGAAAAACAATCTATTTTTCTTTTTTTACAAAAAAATGCGCCTATAAAAATCGAAGATTTTTATGGCGGAGCGCAAAATATTTTTATGGCGGAGCGCAAAATGCGCTACGCGCGGCTAATAAAAATCGAAGATTTTTATAACCGCGCAGGCGCGGATATATCTAGAATAAAGAATCTAGTGCTATAGTGGGGGGGCGAAGCCCGCCCCTATTACATTTTATTATATTGAGCCATAGCCATAAACTACATTAATTTAGTAATAAATGAAAATTCAACCTATAAATTAGTACGCCCTGTTTCCCGAAGGGGCCCGGGCATAAAATTTGTTATTTTATTATGAAATGAATAGTTGTGAAATTTTGTAAGGCGCTAGGAAAAATGAAAGAGAATTACAGATGTGAGATTCGAACTCACCACGGCATATAGCCAATGCTTTTACAGAGCACCGCCCCAACCAATAGAGCATATCTGCATTGTTTTACATAAAGGGCCTGGCCCTTTACTTATTATTATACCTATATATATAAACAATCTGTTTACATTGTTGGTCATTGTATTAAATAGATTAATACAATTTTATGAATATGATTAACATGCAAATATGCTAAAATGAAATAAGAGCAAAAAAAGATTCTCTTTTTTTTTTCGGCGCGGAGTTATCTGCTGGCTAATAAATTTCTGTTATAAATTTGCGCCGCGACTATTTGTTTTTTTATCCGCGCAAAATATCTTTCTAAAAATAAATTCATTTTTTGCGCGTATCTCTTTTTAATAAAATTGTTTTTTTAATAAGCGCTATCTACTTAACAAAACTTTTGTTTATAAGTAGCCACTCTATAAAATAAAAATGCCTCAAACTGGAATCGAACCAATCCGTTAGAAGCTTCAGTTCTATGCTCTACCATCTAAGCTATTGAGGCTTATATACATTTTACATATAGTATACAATTGAAATATACAAGCAAATATTAAGAGTCCATATAGAATCCAATATCTTCTTATATGGACCGCGGTTCGCGCAAAAGTAATTTCCTTTTTTTGCTAATTTTTCTAATGCGCCTATAAAAATCTTCGATTTTTCCCGCCCCGGAAAAATAAGGAAAAATTAGGCGCGACAAAATTCAATATTTTTATGCGCTCCGCGCCTTCTTTTTTTTTTTATTGGGCGAGAATTTTGTTATAAAAAATTTTGCGCGGGTGTAACCCGCGCTATGCGCAAAGATTTTGCGCTACGCGCGGCCCGGACTCGAACCTGTCTCCCATCCTTCATCCTTTCTCTACATATTCTTACTATGTTTCCTATATAGTCTATAAATACTACTGTCTAAAATTTACCTACTTTACCTACTTTATTTATCCCAACGCGTAGTTTTATGTATTTATATTTGACTGGGCGGTAATTTTTTTCTACTTTATCAGTACCTACCGGAATATATTATTAGCGTTCACCTTCGTTAGGGGGGTAGGTAATTTATTATTATTAGCGCTACGCGCGGTCGTTCTTTAATTCGTTTCTTAAGATTATTAAATACAGTAGGGTCTGTAGATCGATGTTCACCTGCTTCAATTAGTTTAATAATGTCTTGGAACCATACCTGAATATCTTGCTTAATACGAAGTGGATATTGTTCTAGGTAATTTAGCATAGATAGTGCAGCTTTAATACTAGTAAATTGTACAATATATGGGGTAGAAATACGACTAAATGGAGGGCGGTTTTTAATCTGCAAGTTCACTACTAGAACAAGTAATCTTAATTAGAGTCGCGCCAGCGCAGAATATTTAGACCTTTAACAGAATTATTAGTAATAACAGTAAAATAAAACATACTATAACCATCTGCGCGTACGCGCCCGCGCCTGCTCCTTGAAATTTTATAAGCCAATAATTATCATTAGTCACAGCACCTTTATTATAAATAATAGAACTAGAAATAGTACCATTTTTAATATAAGTAAGGAATTCAGTCATAAATTTAGTAGATAGCAGGTTACCGGAAGGTAGCGTTCACCTTCGTTAGAGATAGAATAATTTCTAGATCTGAAAGATCATTAATAGTAAGTCGATTGTACTCTTTATTAACTAGTGCTGTTAGATCAAGAAGGTCTACTAGAACTTGTAGATACTCAACGTCTTTCCGATTGCCTTATAAAATTTACTAGTAAATTTGCGCTCCGCCTCTTTTTTTTTATTAAAAAAAAAGAAGGGCGATAGCTAAACTCAAGACTATCTTTATTCCATCGTTTGACCCTCGTGCTTCAGTAAATCCGAGAATATATTCTAGCCAATCTACTGATAGAGGTTCAATACCTTTCCAATTACAATAATCATAATAGATAGAAAAATCAAAATTATTGCTAGTATTTACATTAAGATTTTTTAGTTTTTAGAATGTGATTCCATAAAATAGCCCGCCGATAGGCAAAAATCGAAGATTTTGCGCTACGCCGGGTGTAACCCTGCGCGTACGCGCCATCGAAGATTTTGCGCGGGTGTAACCCGCGCAAAGATTTTGCGCTACGCCATAAAAATCTAATATTTTGCGCTACGCCATAAAAATCTAATATTTTTATAGGGCGGTACTGTACCATGTTTTTTCATCCAATGAATGCGCTACGCGCGGGAATTTTACTACTTTCGATTTATTAAGACCGCGCGTAGCGCTTATAATGAGAAAGTTGTGCTTGTTCTAGAATTCCTACATAAAAACTAGAAAAAGCCGCGCTTTGCCTGTTTCCCGAAGGGGCCCGGGATAGAATTATTATGTTGATTAGGCCCGCCGAAGGCTCATTACACCGCCCTATAAAAATCTTCGGCGCAGAGCGCGCCTATCGGCGGGCTATCTGTATAACTTTGGAACTGAGTGTAGAACTCGATATTGAATATTTAGGATACCTCTTTGTGATTTAATAAATAGATAGAAATCACTTGAAATATTTGGCTTTAGAGAACTAGTATAATGATATAGTGGTCGTGTTGTTAGTGAACGACTACTACCAATATACATAGTAGATAGATTACTACTATCTACACTAAAAATATAGATACCCATAGACTTACCAACAAAATTAGTACCGCCCTATAAAAATCGAAGGCGCTACGCGCGCCTATCGGCGGGCTCAGTAGCAACTTTTTTGTCAGTAATATAATAAATAGGAGTTATCTGCTGCCTAATAAATTTAACTAGTTAAATTTCTTCTCGAAGGCGCGTCCGCGCAGGCTATAAAAATCTTCGATTTTTATTCCGTACGCGCAGATTTAGACAAATCGGACGCCGAAGGCACCTTCTAGTGGTAGTAGTAGATATTTACAATGTTTAGTTAGAAATTTATACAGATCACTATCTTTATCTAGAGTGGGCCGGCCCCCTCATACATTTTTGTAAATTCTTGTTGAGCTTTACTAATTTCGGGTGTTACAAACCATTTTTAGTAGAAATAAGAAGAGTAGTCATAGTATATGTAAGTGATTTAACTACAACTTTATCCTCAATGTAAACATTTATATCGGAAGCTAGAAACATAGTAATAGTATCATACATTTGTAGAGCGAAATAAATAAGGATTACACTTAGAATAAAATCTACAAAAGTGATTCGGTAGGAGCGTTCACCATCGTTAGAAATAAGTGAAATAATTGTGATTTTTTTTTGATTAGGATTTTGAACATAGTTTTTAATATAAATGAAATTAGATAGTACAACAGTATAACATTTTATAATTACACTGTTGTGTGGAGAGAACAGGACTCGAACCTGCATCAGCTTCCTTGCAAAGGAAGTATACTAACCAATTGTAATATCTCCCCGCCGAAGGCTTTTACTAGATCTATACCGCGCCGCGCGTTAGCGCAAAATCTTTGCGCGGGCCTCTTTTTTTTTATTAAAAGGCGCTTACGCGCTAATAAAATTTCCTAGGAAATTTTATAACTACGGAATAAAAATCTACGATTTTTATAGGCGCGTTATTAATAACATAAAAAGTATAAAAAAGTAAAGTAGAATAATAAATAAGGAATTTTCGAACCTCCTTAAATAAATATATATTTATATAAAGAAAGAAACTTGCAGTATACTAACCAACTATACTATGCCTAATAAAATCTTCGATTTTATAACCCCCCATATAATATGGTAAATATTTATATTCCTTTATAAACCTTTATTATTTAAACTAGTCATAAATAAATGCGTTTAACAATGGGCCTATAAAATCAGAGATTTTATTGACCCGAACTATTATGTACTAAGAATAAGTGAACCTAATTATTTTCGTAGGGGCGTGCGCCGTAGGAATTATATGCCTTGTCGCTATTATGACGGCCACTAATGAATATATTAGCCGCGCGTACGCGCCTTCAACTTCGATTTTATTAGGCAGTATATAAAAGCGCTATAAAAGATGGCTTATTTACACAAACTATAATAAGATAAACATGGTGGGTATCCTGAACATTATAGCGCCAGCGCCTATAAAAATCGAAGGCGCTACGCGCGCCTACGGCGGGGGGGAGTAATAAGGTTTATATTAACTTATTGGAATATAGTGTGTAAAAAGGTTTATATTAACTTATTGGAATATAGTGTGTAAAAAGGTATAGAATACCATGAAATGCACCGCGCCTAATAAAATTTACAATTTTATAAGCGTAGCCCTATAGAATATTTTTGCGCTAACGCGCGGCGCAAGACCGATAGATGTGTTAATTTTTAGGAAGATTACTAGAATATTATAAAATAGGTACTGATTATTATAGTCTTGTTTTTCTTCTTTTAGATTAGGTTGAATAATATTAGGACTGATAACACTTTTCTTAAAGAAGTAAATAGTGTTTTGAAGTGTTACGGAAATTAGCACGGAAAGTAGTGAGTAAAATAGTAGCTTGGTATACGCATTACATGCTTCACACATCTTGATGAATGGAATATCATTTGTAGTCTCATTATCTACTAGTACGACTTTCAGGATATAATCACTAATTTCATGGAAGTAATAGATAATAGTAATCCCTAGAAGAGGTTTTTTAAATTTAAATTTAAATTTAAATTTAAAGTTAGACCATTCTAGTGTACGAACAAGAAGATATGTACGATAAAATCCAAAAGCTATTCCTAGTACAAGCTGAGCTGCTTTTTGGAAGTGGAAGAGTAAGAATAGTTATATCAATAGGAACCTCTATAGATGTATTATATTTAGCTTTCAGAATTTCACTGCGCCTTTGGCGCGGCTAGAAAAATAGCTAGAAATAGTATAGTAATTATAAAGAATCATACTTAGAATTAGAAGAATAACAAAAAGACAAACAATAACCACTTTGTTAATTGAAATAATACCGCGCAGAGCGCCTAGTGATTTATTGAACTCTACAGTTTTCAGGTCAGTTTCGCTTTGCCCTGAAAAAAGTTTACTAACTTTACCTAGCCATGACGTAATATTTTTGCTAAAATAGCTAATAAAGAATAGTGTAAAGTTAGAAAGTACGTGTCACTGTAAACAGAATATAAACAATAAGATAGGGCTTCGCCCGTAGTAAAAAAAGAATACATTGAGATTCCATCACTAGAAACGCAATCCAGTTGACTTACATCTGTGTTAGATGGACATCGACTAGCATCATGGAATTTCATCCAATTAACTAGATAATCATAGATAGAAGTTACAAAATTAGTAGAAGCCTTCGGCGTATCCTCAAAAGGAGAATGAATAGGATAATCCTTGTTACCACTGCTAGTGTCAGCTAGAGTATTAGGAGTATTATTAGCTAGTTCAGCTTGTCGAAATTTAGCTTGTAGGGGGGGCGAAGCCCGAAGATTATTTTCATTTAGTTGAAGGCGCCTATAAAAATCTTCGATTTTTATAGGCGCGGGTTATTACTATGATTAACTTTGTTAAAAATAGATACACTATTATTAGTATTATAGGCAGTATTATAGCCTTCGGCGGGTTGACCATATACCGCAGTGTTAATAGCAGATGCGGTACGTTTAATAAACCCTTCCTGATTCAGCGCATTTACAAATAGTAGTCCCGCAAAAGTTGCAATTTTAGCTTTGGGACCACCCTGAACACTCGACGTTGCTGTAAGAATACCCGTTGTAAGAACTCCTTGGAAAATGGCTTCTTTCCACCAGTTAAAAGCTGGAAGTCGTTGCACTGCTGATTGGAGGTCATCAGCAGTTGCTACTACTTGTACAGAGACACCGGGGCGCTACGCGCGCCCTTCATTGTTTTATGAGCTGCCAACTTTATTAACAGTTTGTTCTGTTTCACTCTGTTGAAGCACTGTACTATTATTTACATTATCCGTACTATCAGCATATACTACATCTATAGTAAAGAAGAAATGAAGAACGAGCCCAATTACAAACAGGCCCGGTGAAAGGAACACGTGACTTTAGTAGTTTCCACATCAGAACATCCATATTGTACTTAAGCCAAACAAATACACTTAGATTCTTAGTTACAGAATTATTTGTGTGAGAAAGAGCGAAAGTACTATACTGTTTATAAGAAGTATAAAAATAGTGTAGAATAAATACTACCGGGGCGAAGCCCCGCGCGTACGCGCGGGGACAGTAGTGTCTTTAGTGATACTCCATTGTCTACAAGTGCAAGGTGTGATAGCAGGGCCTCTTTTAGAAATTCAATAATAGTAAAACTATTCCAGCATTCTGCTGCAAAGTATACTAGTTCCATTCGGATTAGTACTGAAAATGCTGTTCCAATCATAACTGCAAATACTACAAAGATTAGATACAGTGTACCAATATCTTTAGCATTTGTTGAGTAAAGCCATCGTACCATAGCAAATAGCTGTGAGAAATCCTCTTAGTCTATTTACTTTTTTAGTTCAATCTTCTGCTTTATAGTATTGTAAATACTAATATAAAGAGAGTAGCTAAAAAAGTTTTCCGCGCGTAGCGCTTAATTAATTTTGGTATACCGCGCCTATTAAAAAAGAAAAAGAAGGTGCGGAGCGCCTAAAAATATTGAAACAATTGCAACTATAAGGTATTCTATATCTATAATAGTCTCTTTAATTATATAATTTATAAAGTAAAAGTAAGTAAAGAGACTAGAACTCTTATAAACTACATTATGAATATAATACATAACCATTATGATATAGTTACTAAAAATTGTTAACAAATAATAAGATTAAGTGAAAACCTAAACTGTTAGGAGTGGAAGAGAAAAATGAAGAGATCGCGCGTAGCGCAAATCTTTTAATAAAATAATGCGCTGGCGCGACGTATAAAAAGGGAGGGTAAGAGAATAGTTTTTATTGTCACGGCCTTTACGGACTTCTTCTTATACAAATTACTAACTTAGCTTTAGAAAAGATCCAACCGCGCCCTTCTTTTTTTATAATGCGCTTTATATAATCTTCGATTATATTAGCGACAAAAAGAACGGCGCGTAGCGCAAAGATTTTCTTTCTTTAGCGCCAGCGCTTCTTAAAAAGAATGCGCACAATTTTACCTGAATCTAGCCGAAGTGTTTTAGGAGTAACACTCCGACCTTCTTTTTTATAAGTGTAGGCAGATGCTATAGTAATTGAAGGTGCTGTATATTCAGTATTATTAATAGTGTCTTTAATAAGCACTTGCATAGAATTTATATTAAGACCTACACGAGACTCTCCTCGGTAGCCTTCTATTAGCTTTTTAAGAGCCTCAATAGGGATTAGAGCTACTTTAGTATTTACAGTAGGCCCGATTCGTGATACAGTATAACGTCGGAATAGTTTAGTACCGCCTTCATATTTCGGAAGAAAGATACAGCACCAATACCAAGTTGACGAGCACCGCACCAATAAAATCTTTGATTTTCTCGGTGCTTCAAATACTAGAACATCATCCAGATATAGATAAATTGGTTGAGACATAGACATGCTCGTTACCATTTTATTCCGCCCCTCCGGAGATAGGTCTGAGTGATCTGTGTAAGGTGCGGTATTAGCTACTTTTACAGTATTAAGTGAAGGGGGGCCGCCGATAGGCGCGCCAATAAAAAATAGAATAGAATATTTTTGCGCTAACGCGCTTATAAAAATGCGCTACGCGCGATTTTTATTAGCCGCGCGGCCCGAGTTAGAATAAGATACTGTTCGAGGATAATGATTTTACGAAGTAGATTAATACTAGCATCTTTAATTTCTTCCAGTTGAACTTGTTCAACTAGATAAATAGTTAGACTAAAATTTTTCTACTCCATATTTAGACATATTTGCAATGATTGGACGTGTCTTATTTTTAGCAATATCTTGCTTATAATTTGCTACACGTTTTGCAAGTTCTACACTACTTCCAACATATTGTTCACCAGTTAGCATATTTTATTTGTCCAAATGTAAATACCAGCATATTTAGGTAGTTTACTTCGTTTACCAATAAGTGACAGGGCCTATAAAAATCGAAGGCGCTACGCGCGCCTATCGGCGGCCCCATCTTTCTTATTAACTTCTTTTGTTTCAGGATCACAGTATTGTACTGTTTTAGATTTAATACTAATCAGTTCTTCAAGTTCTTCAGGTAGAACTCGATCAAACTTACTAGGTAGAATCTTATTCAGTACTTCAACATCTGTTTTATTACCTGAAGTAATATGTCGTCGAGCGATGATATGTGGATTAGTAGTGTTTTGACCCGCCCCATGCCCTCTTCGTTATTAGTTTCTTTTTCTTTCTTACTTACCGCCCTATAAAAATCTTCGATTTTTATGGCGTAGCGCAAAATCTTCGATTTTTATGGCGTAGCGCAAAATCTTCGATTTTTATGGCGTAGCGCAAAATCTTTGCGCATAGCGCGGGTTACACCCGCGCAAAATCTTCGATGGCGCGTACGCGCAGGGTTACACCCGGCGTAGCGCAAAATCGAAGGCGCTACGCGCGCCTATCGGCGGGCTATCATAATACCTAGAGTAACTTCCAACAGTTACAAACATCTTGCTAACATCTGGATTAGAAGCTAGTTGATCAAGTAGTAGACCTGTTTGATCAAGTAGAGTAATGCAAATAATAAAAAATAGCTCTGTAACAAGAATCTTTAGAGTAATTCGGTAGGAGAAAACAGGAGTGGCTACTAGTAGAGATACAAATGATTTTACGTTTGCCATTCCTATATTAACTTTAAAATGAAAAAAGTACCGCGCCTCCGGCGCAGTAACTTTTATTTAGTACATATTTATTTACTGGGGGCGGTGAATATAGTATTTTTTATTACCAGTATAACTTTCTAATTTATAGTTTGAGGCAAAATCTTTGCGCGGGTTACACCCGCGCAAAATCTTTGCGCTACGCGCCTGTCGCGCATTATAAAAAAAGAAGGGGGATTAGTACTACTAATTAATAAGGACTGATGTCGAAGGCAACTAGTAGGCTTGGTACAAGAATAAGAAGTGAGATTGCAATTGGTAGAAGTCCAGTCCAACAGAAAACCATTAGAGAATCGTATCGCATTCGCGGCAGTGTAGCACGGATCCATACAAATACGAACATAATTAGAACTGCTTTAACTGCTAGTGCAATACTTTGTAGGTTGATAAATGAATCCTCAGCAAATAGTACTTGAGGTGACATATTGTATCCACCAAGGAATAGAATTGCTGTAAAAGTAGACATTAGAACGATACTTCCGTACTCAGCTAGGAAGAAGAATACAAAAATCATACCTGAGTGCTCAGTCATGAAACCAGCAACTAGCTCTGACTCAGCTTCTGGAAGATCGATAAAAAAAAAGAATAGAGAATAGTTACTAGAATACTTAAAATAGGGGTGCGCTACCGTGTTAAATTGTAGAAGGTTTAGTAGTACTAAATTTCCATCCTTTTACTGTTTTACCATTAGCAATAGCAGTTCGAATACTAGATTTGGATACTGGTCGTGTTGGTTCTTTATCTTTAGTAAGTTGTGAAGCTTTAGCCATAGAATCAACTACAAAGGTTTCACCAGTAATAGTATTTTCTACAATAGTCTGTTGACTATTAACATTTTTTGGAACGAATTCTTCTTTCTGTTTTCGAATTCGTTCTTTAATTGTAGAGATATCAAGTAGTTCAACAACTGTATCAGAAGAAGGAGTCTCAGTAGATACATTAAATAGTCCAAACATTTTAGTACCTTTCCGTTTATTTACGAAAAGAGTATCAGCACTAATACCAAGTAGAATAGCCATAGCATTAAAAGATACAGCAGAATAGATAAGAAGACCGCGCGTAGCGCTTATAAAGATAACAATTAACAGAACGAGTGAAACTAGTAGTTGTTAGCTCTTCTTTAGTTAGCTTTTCTTTAGTATTAACAAAAGAAGATCCTGCTACTTTTAGTGTATTAAGTTTAGGTTTTAGAGTAGTAATTAGATATTGTTCTAGACTAAGAGAGTCTCGAATCTTTAGTAGACGTTCAATATCCATTTCAACATTATTATACTTATTAATAGGTAGAACATATACTGTAATTAGAAAATTTTCTAGGCCGCATATTCCAAATAATACTTCGATTACGATGATTGACCTCTTTTTTATTAGTAAAATAAGTATAAGAACGTAGTCGTTTATATAGATTAATAGAAGATCCAACATATACCTCCTTAGTAATAAGATTAGTCCAAATATAAACTCCATATGTAGGATTTTTTTCATTTTCAATAATACTAGTAATATTCCGCCGATCTTTATAAAAAATTTATTGTGGTACAGTTTTTAGTAGGCGCTACGCGCGATAGTTCTTTTTCATTAATTGTTGGTAGACTCTGTGGAATTAGACAAACATAATTAATAAAATTCGCTGTAACTGATTTACCTGATGTACTATATTGTAGTACTAGTTGTTCTAGCATTAGTTTTCCTTTTGCACTATCTGATAGATCTTTTTTCATGCTATCTATCTTCTTTTTAACTTCTTCTATATCTTTCTCAAATTCCTCTTCTAGTATTTTATCCTCATTAATTTTAATTGATGTAGTATAATAATATTCGGCGCGTACGCGCGGCTATTATTAAAAATAGCGGTACAATAGTAGTTCGCTTTACTAGTTTAAGTTTAATAAATAGATACTTTATAATAATTGTAAATTCTTTAAAGTGAAGTGTTATTATATTAATAAGAATATTTAGAATATGTACAACACGATCTTTATAACTAATAAGATGTACGATATTAGTAATAGTAGAAAGTGAAACAAGAATTCAATCCATTTTATATTCTTGATGGGCGGGGGAGATTGAACTAATATCAAAAGCTACCAGAATACTTGGTACTAGAATTAGGAGTGCGATAGCCATAGGTAGCATACCTGTCCAACAGAATACCATAAGTTGATCGTAACGAACTCGAGGTAGTGTAGCACGAATCCAGACAAATACGAACATAATTAGCACCGCTTTAAATCCTAGAACTAGACTTTGTAGATTAATATAAGTAGGATTCTCAAATAGTTCAATAGCGTTATATCCACCAAGAAATAGAATGGCAGAGAATGTAGACATTAGAACGATACTTCCATATTCAGCTAGGAAGAAGAAAACGAAGATCATACCAGAATGTTCAGTCATAAATCCTGCAACTAGTTCAGATTCACTCTCGGCAAGATCGAATGGTGTACGGTTAGTTTCAGCAAGTGCTGAAATGAAGAATAGAATAAAGATAGGTAGTAGAGGTACGATATACCATACACTTTGTTGTGCCTCAATAATTTCTGTAATATTGAATGTACCACAAAGCAGAATAACGGTTAGTACAGCAGCACTATAAATTAGCTCATAACTAATCATTTGAGCTGTAGATCGTAGTGAACCAAGGAAAGCATATTTAGAATTAGCAGACCATCCAGCAAATAGAATACCGTATACTCCAATACTTGATAGAGCTAGAGAGTAAAGAATACCTAGTGAGAAATCACTAAGAGCCAGACCAGGTCCTAGAGGAATTACACCCCAACCTAGTAGACTAAAAATTAGTGTAACCATAGGAGCTAGAAAGAATAGACTTTTTGTAGCTTGTGATGGAATTACTTGCTCTTTAATAACTAGTTTTAGAGCATCTGCGACTAATACTTAGTTACTATTATTATTATTTATTAATTGAGGGATCTTTACTTGTGGAGTTGTAAAGTAATAAAAGCCTTTAAATGGTTTTCCAGTGTTTAGCTTTGACGGAAGTGTAGCAGGTGAAATAGGTAGAATACTAGCTGCAGAGCGTAGACTACGAAAGGGTTTATTATTTACGAGTGTGAAAGAATCAGCACTGTAAACATATACTTTTATACCTGACATTTCTGCTGCTTTATCTAGAGCCGTACTACTAGGTCCTTTACCAAAGAAAGGATTAAGAGTCCCTAGTCGTGATTTACTTTTTTTAACTCGAGTTATTTCTGAATCTTTACGTCCAATAAGACTAGCACTAATTTTTGACCGTGTTAGTAGTGACATAGTGCTAGAAATGGGTTGAACACCAGCAATTGTTAGTACATTAAGTAGAGGTTGAAATTGAGCAAGGTACCGCGCCTCACGTAGAAATAGATCTTTACGTGGACAAAGTTCAACTACGGTAATAGAAAAATATTTTCATCCAAATACACGAAGAAATAGGCCAAGAAAATTAGTTTGATTTGCCCCGCGCAATCTTGGATTTTTATTGGCGCCGGCGCTACGCGCGGTATTTAAACCGTATTCCAAGATTAGAAGAAGACCCGTAATATGTAAACATTCGAAAAGGTAGAAAAGTAATTTTGTAAATACCACTTACTTTGTTCCACTTACGCCGAAAAGCACTTAGATTAGTAGGTACATCCTTACAATGATCTACTGCTTTATGTTTTTTAAATCGTTGAATGCACTTTACGCGCGGCCAAGAAGTAAAACGAAGAATGTGTTGATAAAGTTGACTAGGGTTTGCTGCTATAAAAGGTACTCCCATCAGGATGTATTCATATTCTTCATAATATGAATATACGATCCAAGTTATTGCAATAATAATAAAAATAGCGACCAAGAGTGGATTATATCATCATCCTTATTAAGGATGCGGAACACGTAATCTCTGAGGATCCCATAAAAGTAACTTAGATGGTTTCCTGCTGATTGTTCATTGTAATATTCGCCAGATTTTTACGCGAGGTACTGGTCGACATTAGAGGTTTCCAGCATACAGTTCCGTTTTCATTTATTTCTTACGAAATAACGCCGCTCGCCAAATTAATTAGAATAAACGGTTGCAGTAGAGCATAGTATCCAACTACATTAGGCCCAATTCGTCGTTGCATTGATCCCATAACTTTTCGTTCAATTACTGTCATAAAAGCAACACTTAGAAGAATTGGTACTAGTACTACCAGAATTTCTAGTAGCTGGGCTGCGCCCTGATATAGAATTGTAAGCATTTTTAAATTAAAATTTTCTGCGTTACTAATTTCTACTTGTTATAATTCAATTTTATTTACATAACTAGTAGATACGCACGGTAATAAGTCTATACTTATTGTATAGTATAATTAAATCGCGCCGCCCTATAAAATTTCAAAGGCGCTACGCGCGCCTACGGCGGGCGCCGAAGGCTGTAATAAAAGCCCGGAAAAAATCGAAGGCGCTACGCGCGCCTCTTTTTTTTTATTAAAAAAAAAAGAAGGGCGCCTACCAAATGGAGGAAAAATTAGGCGCAGCAAATAAATAGATTATTATGTATAGAACGCTAATAAAATCTTTGATTTTAGCCTACCCCGCGCATTCTAATTTATTTAAGAGAAAGTAATAAGTATAGACAGGAGTAAATCAAAATTAGATTCTATTCCTATATCTCGAAATAAATAATGCGCATTCTTTTTAAGAAGCGCTGGCGCTAAAGAAAGAAAATCTTTGCGCTACGCGCCTGTCGCGCATTAAAATAAAAAAAGAAGGGCGCGGATATAATTTCTTATAAATTTCTATTATGTATTGTATATTTCTTTATTGTATGTCTAGCCCTAGTGCAGTAAATTATAAAAATTATACTTAATATAGCTTAAGGTGTATGTTAAGTATATTGAAAAACATGTATCCGCGCCTATAAAAATCGAAGAGGGGATAATTAAGCTTGGCTATCGATCCATGCAAGGTATTTTTCTGGTGTAACTGCCTCGATTACTACTGGCATGAACCCGCCGAAGGCTATACACCACAAATCTCTGAACATTGTCCATAGAATACTCCTTCTCGCTCAATCAGAACTGATGTCTGATTTAGTCGTCCTGGTACCCCCCGCGGAATGCGCGTAGCGCCGAATATTTTTCTAGGCGTAGGCGCCTTTTACTGAGCCCCATTTTATAAGCGTAGCTGCGCGGTTATAAAAATCGGGTTATAAAAATCGAAGGCGCCGCGCGTTAGCGCAAAAATCGAATATTTTTTCCTTTATAGGCGCTTATAAAAATAGAAGGGTATATTTTTATTAGCTACGCCCGATTTTTATAACTATGCGCCGAAGATTTTATTTTTATAGGCGCATTCATAGAAAGTTCTATAAAAATAAAATAGTGAATGCGCTACGCGCGGAAGAAAGAGCGCCTATAAAAAATCTTCGGCGCGCCCGCCGTAGGCGCGCGTAGCGCCTTTTAAATTTTATAGGGCGGCGCGGGAAAAAGAGATTTTCTAATTTAAATAGTATAAATTATTCCTTCATATGGAACTCGTATCGTCCTTTATAAAGTTTAGTTGGATTCATGTATCGTTTAACTACATTAGTAGAACGTGTATTAAGCCCTAGATGATCTAGTAGTTCTGTAATAGAATTAAATTCTGTTGTAGTTCCTTCCAGTGTATCAACAAGAAGAATACTTTTACCTCGTTTAGCTGGTTTATCTTCATTATCAATTAGACTTACAGGTCCTGGTACAAATGTACCTTCATAATCAGATTCTAGGAATAGTCGCCAACGCATCCGAATCAGTTTACCAGTTTCAATATACCGAGTACGAATATTAGATGTACGGAAAGATGACGGTAGGTCTAGTGCACGCATAGCACTGCTTAGTGTACTATAATAGTACTCAATATTTTTCAGTGTATCTTTAACGATAACAGGATAACTACTAGTTAGTTGTGTTGTAACTAGATTACGAACAAAAAGAAGTAGCATAGCAGTACCACCAATTGTACAATTTGTGTAGATACGATTAATATTGTGCAGTACTGTCTTTTTACTTACACCACACACATTAGCAGCATCACCGCCACCGTGGCTACACGATTAAGATCTTTATCTAGTGCCCGCGCGTACGCGCCTCCTACAGGAATAACACTGTGATCTACACCGCCCGCGCGTACGCGCTCCCGAAGGGGCTCGGGCGCGCGTACGCGCGGGATTGAGCTATTAGCAACATAAGGAGAACCCTCTTTCATATTACCGTCAAAAACGGATACATACTCTCCAAGTGAACTAGAATATAGAGTATGGTTAGGGTAGTTAAGCAGATTAGAAATAAATCGTCCATTAATATCTAGAATAGAGCTAGCTTGTTTCAGTGAATTAAAGTAGTACTCTTCACCTGACTCTTTTCCAATAGCTTTGATAGCTTTAGAACCGCCCGCGCGTACGCGCTCCCGCCCGTCTGTAAGAAGCAGATTTGTATCCCGCCCTAGAAAATTTCTTTGCTTTGAAATTTGCGGGCGCGCGTACGGACCCGCCCTAGAAAATTTTAAAGGCGCTACGCGCGCCTAATAAAAATCGAAGATTTTTATAACCGCGCCGCCGTAGGCAAAAATATTCTCTTCTATTTTTGCGCTAACGCGCTTATAAAAATATTTTTATTAGCCGAATATTTTGCGCTAACGTTAGAAAATTTACTCGTAAAAGGCGCTTACGCGCAGGCGTAGCTAATAAAAATAGAATATTTTTATAAGCGCTAGCGCCTTCGAAGACTTTTTATAACGGAGCATTTTGCGCTACGGTTATAGGGCTTCGCCCACTGCGCTACGCGCGGGGGGGCGCCCCATTAGGCCTGCCCTGCGCTAGCGCCATCGAAGATTTTTATAACGGATTTTTATAGGCCGGTTATAAAATCAAAGATAGGGCTACGCTTATAAAATTGCAAATTTTCTTAGGCGGACTATTATCTAGCATATATTTATGTACCGCATTGATTGTCTTTATACATACTATTGTAGTGATTAGCCCAACGTTTACAAAAATCTGTAGCACTTCCTACATATGATTCCGAACCATCGGAATTGTAAACAATGTATACACCAGAATTCTTCTGGAATTGTGATGGTGTAAAGTTATTATTTAGTGAAAACGTAGAAGCGTTCATATCAAGTGCTTCCGTTGACAGATCAGAATACAGAATGGATGTATGACCTGTCGGGTCGACAAGAGTATGCATAAGATTTTCAGTAATAAACTTATTTAGTGGATGATCTATAGGAAAAAAACAAAAAATGTTCGTACATTGTTCGTAGTACTTTACGAGAGGATTTCATACCTTTAGTATCATCCCGCCGTAGGCAATATATTCACCATTACCGTTATATTTAGTGCTAGCCCCATCTACAACATTATTAGTATCTACTTCTGAAGCTAGAATAAAAAGGGGGGATGCTTGGCTATCAATCCATGCTAGGTATTTTTCTGGTGTAACAGCTTCAATTGCTACAGGCATGAAACCATGGTAAACTCCACAGATTTCAGAACATTGTCCGTAGAATACTCCTTCACGCTCGATAAGTACAGATGTCTGATTTAGCCGACCTGGAACGGCATCAATTTTTAGTCCTAGTGATGGTACGGCAAAATCATGAATAACATCGGCTCCTGTTACAATGAACCGGATATGTGTATCAATTGGCACAACCATTCGGTTATCTACTTCAAGTAGTCGAAGCTGACCGTCTTCTAGGTCTGTCTCTGGAACCATGTATGAGTCGAATTCAATACTTTCACCGTCTTCATTAATGAAGTCAGAATATTCTGCACTCCAGTACCATTGGTGTCCTGCTACTTTAACTGTCATAGAAGGACTAATTACCTCATCCATAAGGTAAAGTAGTTTGAAACTAGGGAAAGCAATAGCAATAAGTACTAGAGCAGGTGTAATTGTCCAGATTAGCTCAATTAGAGTTCCGTGGTTAGCATATTTGTATACTAGTTGTGATTTGTTACTATTGAAGTTAATAATAACTGATGATAGTACCCACAGTACTCCGAAACAAATAAATACTAGGTAGAAGAAAATGGAATCGTGTAGTTCTGTAATTCCTTCTTGTGTTGGTGATGCACCATCTTGGAATCCTAGTTGCCAAGGTTGTGGTGCATCGTTAAAAATTGCTGTAGTAGCAACTCGAAATAGATTAAACATTTTTACAATATATTTATATAGAATAATAGCTTTGCTAACCCTATATCATTACTAAGTAATTGTTACCAATTATAGTAAGAAAATAGTATTCTATAAAACAAACAAAAAAACAAAAATTCTCCGCCTTCTTTTTTTTTAATAAAAAAAAAGAGGCGTAGCTAATAAAATCTTTGATTTTCTAACTACGGAATAAAAAATCGAAGGCGCCGCGCGTTAGCGCAAAAATAGAATATTTTTTCCTTTATAGGCGCTAATAGGGCGCGCGTAGCGCCCCACTAGTAAATTTTATAACTATCGGCGGCGCTGTATTTTATAGAATAACTTTATAAGATAGAAATATAGTAATATTACTAAACTGTATATAAAGCAGCTCTTTTTAATGATTACTTAAAAATAAAAGAAAATGAAAGCGCCAATGCGCGGACGCGCCTTCTATTTTTATAGGCGCACTAAAAAATTATAGGCCCGCTAAAAATCTTCGGCGCAGAGCGCGCCTATCGGCGGGCTTTTAAAGAGAAAGCAGCACAAAAAATAATGCGCTACGCGCGTAAATTTTTCCTTTCCTATAAGATAGAATAATTATTATAAACAGTTATTTTACAGTTCACCCTAATTTTAGTATTAATTATAATAAATGTATATACTCTAATTTTTATATCATACAAAACGATATAAAATATACTCTTTATCTACTGGGCCGTTAAAATCGAAGGCGCTACGCGCGCCTGCTCCGCCCACTACGGAAATTTTATGCTAATTTTATTTTTATAAGAGTGAGCGCCCCTCACTAAGTTAATTTAAGAATTAGAGGAATCGAACCTCTGTCCTCGATGTGTAAGATCGATGCTAAACCACTCAGCTAAATCCTTACTTGTATCTTTACGTATACCTATATATAAACAGCTTGTATAAAATGAAATAAATATAAAATAAAGGGGGCGTGCGCCCCATCTATTTAATATAAAAATATTAACATTACTTATATTAAAACTGTATTTATTAATTGAAATAAATATAACCTAATACTGGATTATTTATAATCAATATTGAATGAAAGGGGGGGCGCTACGCGCGGTGCTTAGCACCGCCCTATAAAATTTCCTGCTCGCGCCTACGCGCCTATAAAAAATATTCTATAGGGCTATAAAATTGTAGGCAAAAATATTCTATAGGGCTACGCTTATAAAATTAAATTGTAGGCGCCGCGCGTTAGCGCAAAAATATTCTATTTTTTATTGGCGCAGGCGCATTTTATTAGAGCCGTAAATTTGCCTATCGGCGGGCTTGTCAATTAAGTTAATTTATTTAGTGTAGATCAATAGCATCTTTAAGGTATGATGCTGTTAGAATACAGAATACGTAGGCGCGCGTACGCGCCGAATGAAACTGAAATTTCTAGTCCAATTAGTGCGATAAAGATACTGAATGGGATTAGAGTAATAAGAGCTGTAATAGCACCTGATGTGAACATTGGAGCTAGGAATCCTGAAAGGATTTTAAGTAGAGTGTTATTTGAACATTTTACCATTAAACATGGGGTCTAGTTCGGGGTTTCAAAATTCTTTGGAATCATCCGTTTGCTTTTCTTCTACTTCACAAGGTTCAAGAGGAACGATAAACAAAAATTTTTTTGTATGGTTTACCGCCCCCTAGATATTTTTGTTTCCAATTGTGTCCATTTCTATACACATCAAAGTATCGTAGAATATCAGCTAGAGAATTGAAATTTTTATGAAGAATTTTTTCATTTGTTTCACTATCAAATTTAAGTAGTTGATAAGAATTTGATAGAACCTGAGGAGTGTCAGGATTTTTTAGAACATGAAACTTTAGTTTTGAGAATTCTCCTGTACCTGATAGTTCGTAATATGTATTAATATATCTTCTAACTCTTTTAGGATTACTATACCCAATGTATCTAGCAGCTTCTTGAGAATTATTAAATTCAGGGCCTACTTGTTTTAGAGTAGTACTATCAATCAGAATATATTTACCGGTAGAAATAGAATGAATATCAAAATGATCAGGAGAAATTTGTCCGCGCCTTTCTCTCGAGAAGGCGCTACGCGCGGACCTGGGAGTCGTACTGATTCATCTTGGAAAATTGCAACGTGTTTATTCATAGTAGGTGCTATAATATAATGTGGTGGTGTAATATTTACACTTCTTGTAAAAGTTCTACTATGAATACCTGAAGCACTAATAGCTTCTCTTTGTGAATTAAAAAAATAAACATTACCTTCCTGATCCGTTTTATAAGAAGTTATACCGAACTTATCTTGGAAGGCGGTAGGAGACCGCGCGTAGCGCCTATAATCAAAGATAACACCTTTGTCAGAGTTCCAAGAAGGAAGACGGTAAGCATGAATAGACTGTTCAACCATACGTACTTTATGTTTACTATAATGTCCTAGGATATTAGAATAAATAGGTGTATCAATAGCAGGAATACTATATTTGGATATATAATCTTTAAGAATATTAGCAGTACTATATAGAACACCCCATTTTAGATTGGAGATACCACCAATTTTTAGAACATTACGTGCAAAAGACAGATCTTCTCTAGGTAGATTTTTCATAAGACGATCTACATTCTTGTAATAATTCTCCATTCTGTTTTCAATATTAATACTAGATCCAACATTTACCATACAATTTTCCATATTGGTGAAAGAGTATACAACAGATTTATTCTTGAAATCTGAAAATGGTCGAAAATGTCTTCTAGATTGGATAGATTCGCATAATTAGAGATAGAAGCTGGTTCAATAGATGATTTTAGAATACCAGTATTGTTGCGCTACGCGCGGTTTAACAAGAATATCAGAACAATTTTCAATAAGGGCGCTGCGCGCGGCTAGATGAAAATTATTTTTCTTACAAAAATCTAGCATTTTATTTAATTTAGTGCCTCTCGACTTTTATCTACATTCTTACAGTTATACCAAGGAATATAAGATTCGTTAGAAATAATAACAGTTTTATTACTAATATCCATACCATTTTCATCTTCTTGACAGTAAATAATTTTAAGAAGAGAAAACGGAGAATTAGGAAGATACTCGGAAAAAGAAATAAAATTAGAAGCGCTACGCGCGGATGGATAGTTATAAAAATTCTTTACTAGCCGCGCGTAGCTAATAAAAATCTACGATTTTTATAAGCGCGGAGCGCAAAATAATCCAAACAAAGAATGCGCTACGCGCGTAATAAGAAATAGATGCGCTACGCGCGGGATTATATAGCAGCGGGCTCCGCCCACCCATAGAGATTCTCATTACATATGAACCATACATCATTTTATATTGTGCTATTCTTGTAAAAAGTACAAGAATAATTACAAAAATAAAAAGAATGCGCTACGCGCGGAATTATAGCATTTTCATCACTAAAGTAAGTATAGTTAACATCACATTTGATAGAATATACATAAGAAGTATAAACATTAAAGATTACGAAAACCATGAAACCAAATAGATGAAAATAAGATACTACTAGAAGTACTACAATTATAAAATTGGTAATGATTCTAGTAATACTAGTTAGGAAAAAATTGTTCGTCATTTTTAAATTAATAATTAAGTTCATAGTACATATTGTAACTATTATGTAGACATTAAAATTGTATATAAAATTGGATAATTCTACAGATTTCTTTTGCGCTACGCGCGACTAACTTTTAAGCTGAAATTAAAATAAAACCTTTTGTATAAGAACGAGATATAACTTAATGGTAGAGTAGTTCACTTCTAATGAATTTGTATTGGTTCGACTCCGCATCTTCTTTTTATACCCGCGCTATTAAAATCGTATAGATTTTTTTGCGCGGGGGATTATTTAGTATGATTACTATTATTAAAAATTAGGATAACCCGCGCAAAATAAAGTAGGATAACTTGAATTGAATATTCCATATCGTCAAATTGCAGGCTTCGTAGCTTAGTATGTGAATACGGAAGAATATAAATGTTTCCACCGCGCTTTCTTACACGCATCCATAATTTTATGTGTTGCAGGGTCTTTTCTAAATAGATGTTTATAACACGTTCTGGAAATATGTGTTGTAAACTCTGAATGATAAATAGATGAATTTTTATCACTTTCTATTGGTGCAATAATTATAAAACCTGACGTAGTTTTACTAGTATTACGATTAGGCTTACCATACTTTTCAATTCCTTTTTTCATTTGACTATTCTCTTTTTTAGCCCAAGGGAATCTCATAACCTCAATTTCTTTCAGGTCGCGCGTAGCGCAAAATAAATGAGTAGAGAATTGAAACAAATTCGTGAGGACTAATCGTAGTATCAAAGTTATTAATGATACTAGTAAAAATTTGGATCAGATTACCGCCGAAGGCGTATAGAAGATGAATTTCTCTCTATTCTTGTATACTGTACCGATCCCACCAGGAAAGGGGGGGGCGAAGCCCCCTCTTTGATGATTTACTTACAAACTTTTTGATAAAAGATTGATTGGCAATTAGTACTTTTGTTACTAGAATCATTCTAGCTTTAGTAAAACCTCTGCTCATTTAATGTAGATCAATAGCATCTTTAAGGTAAGAACATGTTAGAACACAGAATACATAAGCTTGAATAAATGAAACTGCAATTTCTAGACCAATAATACCCGTAAAAATGATAAATGGTAGAACAGTTAGTACTGAAACAATAAAAGTAGAAGTAAATAGAGGAGCCAGGAATCCTGCAAGAATTTTCATTAGAACGTGACCTGCTGTAACGTTGGCGAATAGTCGAACTCCAAGTGAGAAAGCTCGTGCTAGGTATGAAATTAGCTCAATAGGTACTAGTAGAGGTACTAGTCCTAGAGGTGTTCCTGAAGGAACGAAGAATGAGAAGAAGTGTACTTTGTGTAGTTGTAGACCAAGAATTGTAACTCCGATGAAGATTGTCATACTTAGACCAATACTTACCATAATTGATGTAGCTACTGTAAATCCGTATGGTACGTTACCACTTAGGTTTGCAATAAGGATAAAGAAGAATAGAGAGTAAATAAATGGTAGGTACATTTCGTTAGCTGCACCAATTTGTGATTTAACTAGTCCATGTACAGAAGCAAAACTACTTTCTAGTGAGATACTCCATCGACTTGGAATTAGTTGTTTGTTGTTACTTCCCATAATGTGAAGTGCTAGTACTAGATATACTGTTAGAATTGTATATAGTCCTAGGTTTGTTAGACTTAGATTAATGTATCCAAGTACAGGTAGGTTTAGAGAAATAAGACTAGTTACTTCAAATTGCTCTAGTGGTGAATGAATTAGGAATGTCATTGCATAAAATAAGATGAATTGGATTATTACTTAATGTTTTAATGCCGCGCTACGCGCGCGGGCGGGCGAAGCCCCCTTAATGAAATTTCTGCGCAGGCGCCTTGAAATCATATAAGACGTGAAACACGCACCCGCGCTATAATAATATTCTATTATTCCGCGCCTGCGCCTGCGCCAATAAAAAATAGAATATTTTTTCCTTTATAGGCGCCTACAATTTTATAAGCGTAGCCCTATAGAATATTTTTGCGCTAACGCGCTTATAAAAATGCGCTACGCGCGATTTTTATTAGCCGCGCATTTTTATGGCGTTAGCGCAAAATCTTTGCGCATAGCGCGGGCGCCCCCCGTCGCGCCAGCGCATTCTAATTTTTTATAGAAGCGCCTATAAAAATCTTCGCTTCGATAGGGCTACGCTTATAGGGCGCGCGTAGCGCCCCACTAGTAAATTTTATTAGGCGCGGATTCTTAACTAAGATATTTGATAACCTATTTATTATAATATATCAGTAAATCTATTTTCTAATAGGGCTCTTTATATATAAAAAAAATGGTTAGTTCGAGTAAATATATAATTTTATAAAAGATGTTAAGTGGAGACTCTTATAAAAAAGTCTTTTTTAGTATTTATTAGAAGGCGCCCTCTTTAAAAGAGGGCGAAGCCCGCGGGCGCGCTCCGCGCCGATTTCGTTCTTTTTGTATGAAATAGCGCATTAAAAAATAAAGAAGGGCGCGGTACGGAACCCAATATCATAAAGTAATTTGCTTTATGATATTCTTTAATTACAGTTTAGTAATGTACATTCGTGAAACAAATAGTTCTACAAATGCTGGTAGGATGTATTTAGAAAATACGAATAGTAGTACAAATAGTCCTAGGAAAGCAAATGAAATTTGATTTACGAAGTAAAAAGGTAGTAGTTGAGGCATTATTTTTGGTTAAATAAAAAAGTTCCTAACTAGAAGACTTTCACGTTTATAATCTATTTTTATGGGAGCAAAAATCGAAGATTTTTATAACCGCGCATTGGCGCGCATAAAATTTTAGTAATAATACTGCTCCCCGTATAGATATAATGTATATATAAAAATATTCTACTGGAACTGTTAGTACTTATTTATATAAATAAGTATACTTTTCTTAGTAATATTACAATTATGGCTAGTTGTAATCCAATATTACTAGAAAATAGGAAACAAAAGATAGTAGAGGCCGCGCTACGCGCGCCGCTCTATATTTTATTGATATAAAGTAGAGTACATAATAGTTAGTAAAATCAAGAATTTTCTTTTCTAAAAATAGCGGCCGAAGCAATATTGCTTTTATAGTTAATTACGCGCCGCAAAAATCGAAGATTTTTATAGGCGCTTATTAAAAAGGGGAAAGCTAAAAGCGTCTATCACTCTTTTTATAATTTAATATAAAAAATTATGATTGTACAGGTAGCATGTTGAAACTATGGAATGGTGTTGGTGATTCTAGAGCCCATTCTAGTGAAGAAGCTGTGTGGCTTTCCATCCAGAACTCAGGAGTACTTTGGAAGAATGCTGGCACGGGTTAGCATCTACTGGTTTACCATTTACAAGGATATCGTAAATAATGTAACCGAATAGTGCAGTAGCAACTACTGATACAAGACTACCGAAACTACTAATGGCGCGCGTCAGGATAGTCTGGAATCCGCGGTGGCATTCCACCGTTACGGGATTTCTCTACTCCTTTGAATAAGAATAGATACGTCCTTTGTAAACACTATTATTTTTAACTGCAGAAAGAATCTTTGCAGAATTACCTGTCACTGCAGATAGTAGTTCATTAACTGAACTATAAGTAGTAATCAGTTCTCCTGAATTAGCATCATAGCAATTAATTGGTTTACATCGACTGATAGGTGTTTTCACAATAATCAGTCCTTTCCACTCTGTTCCTATAGAAATAGCTTTTCGTACTTTACCAAGATCAACATTGAAATATCGAGCCATAGCACGTAGTGAATCAAAAGCAAGAATACTATTTCCTAGTTTATCAACTAGTTCTACATTAAATCGCATATTACCTGAATTAGGTAGATATTTTTGAGAATTCACTACTTGTTCTTGAGAAAGAGGTATAAAAGATAGTACATAATTACCATCATGAACAAGATGATCAGTAGCACGAGAAATAATTGTTGCATTTTTCAGTTTTATTTCTTTTTGGCGTAGAATTATAAACTAGAATTAGTAGGCCTGTAGAATAATTATAAACAAATACTGGTTTACCAATAGTTGTTATTTTAACTTGACTAGGATCCGTGTTATAGTTAATTGCTCGTTCAATCCGATCAATTAGCCACTGGAAAGCAAGAAACTCCTTACTTTTTTTAGGAAAGTAATCTTGATATTCTTTTGAAATATCTAGTGCTATTGACGCATATTTCATATGCATATGTGAAAAGTTGGGGTAAGCAACCAGATATGTATTCATATTTGGATAAAACATAAACATTGCTATTTGTTCCTCCACTAGACAAAGAAGTGGAGGAACAAAACAAAGAAATACTACATTCACATCACTACAATTGGATAGTTCTCGTTCAGCACTACTTTTAGTCTTTCGAGTACCGCGATTATATTAGAGTACTCCTGCATTCGACGAGCAAGATCAACAGAACTACCGATGTAGCGTCGCCCGGTAGGGGAAATTAGCATGTAAACCCCCGATACATCTTTATACATTCGCTGAATATCGGATAGATTTTCATTAAGACTGAAAAATGTAATAGGACATGATTTTGTAGGGGGGGCGAAGCCCCCTCTTTGATGATTTACTAAGCGCGTACGCGCGGGGGGGGGCCCCCGTATTCATCATTGAAATCATACAATTATCAATTACATAACTATCTACCGCGCGTAGAGTATTCAAGAATAGAAAATTTTGTATCTAGATAGCAATAGCAATAGCAATAGCTATATACAACAAAACAAAAAAAGGCGAGTCTTTTTTATTTATGATTGTACAGGTAGTATATTGAATGAGTGGAATGGTGTTGGTGACTCTAGTGCCCATTCTAGAGATGATGCTGTGTGACTTTCCATCCAGAATTCTGGTGTACTCTGGAAGAATGCTGGCACAGCCCAAGGGTTAGCATCAACAGGTTTACCGTTTACAAGGATATCGTAGATAATATATCCAAATAGAACAGTAGCAACTACTGATACAAGACTACCGAAACTACTGATAGCATTCCATGCAGCAAATGCATCAGGGTAATCAGGAATCCGTCGAGGCATACCAGCTAGACCCAGCCAATGTTGCGGAAAAAAAGTAAGGTTAACTCCTACAAATAGTGTCCAGAAGTGGATTCGTCCTAGGTTTTCATTAAATGTTTTACCAATGATTTTTGGTGTCCAGAAGTAGAATGCACCAAATAGAGCAAATACTGCTCCCATTGATAGAACGTAATGGAAATGACCGACAACGTAGTATGTCATTAAATCGGTAATAAAAGGAGAGGTCTTTAGATAAAAACCATGATATAGAATATCCTTATTTAGTCGACGTTCTATGGTAGCCTTATTCTCAAATTTACGCCCTGTAAGATCAAAAGTACACTTTTCTTTTGATGTTCATTGGCGATACTCTTTTGTTGTTGGATTATACCCGCGCGAAGCGCAATCTTTTTACCTGTTAGGGCGTTAGAATTACGTGGTACCGTTACAGGTTTAATAGGTAGAGGCCTTACGGCGGGAAAGAAAGTTCAAGAATACTTGGTTCAATAAGTGTTATAGTAATAATATAAGAAGTATATCGAATACCTACAACTCCTATTGATACTATTAGTTTAGCTAGATTTGTTCCAAAATTTTTGTTACTATTAAAAAAAACAGCTAGTTTAGATGCTCTTTCAAATTTATATGGCGCTGCGCGCAGTGTAAAATTATCAGAATAAACATAGAATTTATAAGTACCACGGGCTTTAGACCGCGCGTAGCGCCTATTATTTTGTTCAGAATGAACATTCAGCCAAGCGTGGGATTTATCTCCTGTTTTCCGATGAGAAGGATTTTTCTCTCCAACATTTACTTTGTTTGTTGAACGTTTATAAGCAGCAGAACTAGCTGTTCGATTAATATTATAAATAAAAGTATAGTTATCTAGAAGATATTGTTCTAGTTCAATATAATCAGGATGGTTCTCTTTTGAATAATTCTCTAGATTTTCAATAGAAGGACCTAGTATTTTTACAGATAGTGTAAAGTTATTATAACCATATTTAAGTAGTGCTTTACAAATAGAACTACCACGAAGACTCTGATCCATAAGATAACTAATTATAAAATAATCCTTAAGTCGTACACCAAGATTCTTAGAACTACCAACATACTGTTTTCCATTAATTTTGTTCGTGAAAACATAAATACCACGGAACCCTAAATATTTTTTATTGATCTCCCGCTGAAGGCCCATCTATATTCTTTACTGAGAAATGGAAAGTTTCAGTAAAATTTACTTGGTTTGTACTTAGAATAATACTATAAGAACAAGATACAGCACAATTTATAAAAGAGTCGGAATAAGGAGCTACAACATAGTAGGTCAATTAATATTTAATGTCTAATAAAGTAATTAGACAGAGCATCTACCTTCGCAGATAGGGTCGGACCATATCTTACATAGGAGAGAGACGGATCTCATAAACCTATGCAACCACGTGTGGCCTCTACGGAGTCTCTTCTTATAATAAGAAGAGTTCCCACGGTATTATCTTATTCTCTTTAATTTTCTATTGCACTAAATAGATCAAATAAGACTTCACCGTTAGCATCTTTAAAATTAAAGATACCGAGAGATGTGCTCATATCTCTCACAGTGGTTTGACAACACGACACATACCTAAGTAATTAACTCTTTAGTAACACTGTAACTTCGTAACCGGCCGGCTTTAGGGAGGCTCTTATTAATGAATTCTACAAGTTGAAGATATTTATATCCTTGTAGAAGAGGCATACAGTGGTTAACTACACGGCTAACCCCTATTAGACTCCGAATTTGAAGAGTGTATAGTGTATATCCACTAACTTTTCCAATACTTTTATGAATTGTTAGGTGAGAAACATCATAAAAATCTCGAATAGCTTCAATTAGATAGTGATCATGATTCTGAGCAATACTGAAAGTAGATGTTCCTGAGGATCCATTTGAAAAACATCCCTCAGCTTCAATAAATCCGGCAAGCCAATCAGAAAAATAAGAAGGGCGCGTAGCGCCGAAGAGTGGTGAAATTTTATCTCGATCAATATATTTCCAATTACGATGCTTAAAGTAAAGATCTAGATTAGGATCATTAAAGAATAGTAGGAAAAAGTGAAGTTGAAGATGCATACGACTAGTTAGAGGTGGATATTTTTTAAATAGTGGTAGAATTGTTCGTGTGAATGTTTTCTTATCATTCACAGTCCAAATAACGTAACCTCCTTTTAGTACACGTCGTACATTTCCACCATAAATAGATGAAATTGCACAAAGCATCTCATAATTCATAGGTTTATCCGATAGTTTTACCACTAGACGAAACTGTAGAATTTTATATCGCCAATGATTAACTTGTAGACTACCATCACCATCAATAAGACCTACGACAAAAGCATCAAGTTGTTGTCGAGATAGTATGCGCCCCTCCGGAAAAATTAGGCGCGGTTTATAGCAAAGCGGCCGTTGTGTAATAAGAGTTCCTGTAAGTAGTTGTTTTATACTTTGAGTATCGTGTAGCGCAACATCTAGTGATGCATTAGCTAGAATTACTCCAGTTAGACCTCCAATTGTAAATAGAGCAATAAATCCTAGAGCAAATAGCATAGGTGTAGTAATTCGTAGTGAACCACCGTATAGTGTAGCTCGTTTTCGGCCTTTAACCATCTCAGGTTACAGCTAGCCTATTCGTCTCAATAATATGAATAAATCATCTTTAAATAAGCAATTTATCGATATTATTTTAGTTAAAGTACTACCTTTAACAATCATTACTGATGACACGGACTATGTCTTACTATTCCTTAGAATCTAATCCAATTCCTTAGGAATAGTGGGGCGTATAGTCTCTACGCTTTTACACAACCGTTTCCAAATTGTGACTTAGTTCGACGATCGTCCTCTATTTATTCATATTCTAAAATAGAGGGGTTCTCTCGAGTTTGCCCCGCTCTAACTAATTAAACTAATTAACACGTGATGGGGCTTCGCCCAGTTTATGCTCTTTGGCATATGTTTAAGCAGTTCTGAACGTAGTTTCCGAACAGAACGACTACTAATATAAATAACACCTTCTTGATAATGAATAGAACATTTACAGTTAAATTTAAGAAGCGCCTATAAAAATCTTCGGCGCGTACGGAATAAAAATCGAAGATTTTTATAGGCTACGGTTATAAAATCGCGCCTGCGCCTATAAAAAATATTCGGCTAATAAAAATAAAAAGATTTTTATAACCGCGCGGCTATTAAATTGTAGGCGCCTATAAAAAATATTCTATAGGGCTACGCTTATAAAATTGTAGGCGCCGCGCGTTAGCGCAAAAATATTCGGCGCGTACGCGCGGCTATAAAATTAAATTGTAGGCGCGTCCGCGCAGGCGCAGGCGCAGGCGCATTTTATTAGCGCGTACATTAATTAGACGTACTACTTCAATAACTGTGAAACTTTGTGTCTGTAGATAAATACCGCCTCCTTTGACAAAAGTACCATCACCACAAATCCAATGACTGAGTCCTTGAATTGTAAGCATGTTATAAATATCAGAAGGAACACATTTTTTACCGTTTTCATAAAAAGAATTATATAGCTCAGTAAAACAAGTAAGTGTACGTGTAACAAAAGCTACTGCAATAAATCCTCGTGAATTTACAATATAAGGGTGCGCCTATAAAAAATATTCGATAGGGCTACGCTTATAGGGCGCGCGTAGCGCCCCACTAGTAAATTTTATTAGGCGCGTACAATAATGACTTAGTAGAAAAAAAAGTGTAGGCGCCTATAAAAATCTTTGCGCTCCGCCTCTTTTTTTTTATTAAAAAAAAAGAAGGGCTACGCTTATAAAATTAAATTGTAGGCGCCGCGCGTTAGCGCAAAAATATTCGGCGCGTACGCGCGGCTATAAAATTGTAGGCAAAAATATTCTATAGGGCGGGGCGGAGCCCCCTTATAAAATTGTAGGCGCGTCCGCGCAGGCGCAGGCGCGGTAAGAGGCATTCTTAATTGCTTGTTTAAGAAATAGTCGTGCTTGACCATTCACATTCTTTTTACTCATCCAAGCATCTGATAGCGCCGAAGGCGACCTACTACTACACCATAAAGATAAGATGTAAGATTTACCATATGTTGTAGAATAATATTATATCGAGGATAATGCATAGTACCTGTAAGATAATAACCATAAGGTACTATATCTGTACATTCACTATTAATAAGGGGCGCAACGCGCGCCCGCGGGGCGGGTAAAGATTAGTACGTGGAAAGCGCTCTCGAAGAGTTAGAATTGCTTCGGATAGCGAATTACTAGAGTTGGCCAGAAAGATCTTGCTGAAGGACCCCTTAAGCCATGAGAAAATTTTAATTCCTGTTGGAACAGCAATAATCATTGTAGCAGCTGTAAAGTAAGCTCGAGTCAAATGCGCCTATAAAAATCGAAGGCGCGTACGCGCGCCCGCCGATAGGCGGGCTTCGCCCTCTTTGAAATTTTATAGGGCGGCGCGGGACTCTATCTTCATCCAAAGAAATTTTTGGAGTTTGGCGTATTAGTCTCTGAGGATCCCGATATTTCCTTCATTTAGCTGTTTTTTAATAGACATAATTTTATGTAGGCCTTCATCTGAAAGATGTTTTTTATTTTGAATAAGGAGAAGAGTTTTTCGCCAATAAAAATATCGAAGAATTTGATTCGGATTTTGAAGATGAAAACTGTCAAAGTAATTAGCCATTACAACAGCTATTTTGAAAGATACTGTAGAATATCGATGCACACCTTTCTTATCTAGTATAATAATACCACCTTTTATTACCTCTTGAATTTTGATTAGCAGTTCTTTGTTTTTTTGGGAAATTCGAAATGGGATAGTAATATTATGACCATTATTATGTGTTTTACTTTTAGAAACAAAAATAGAGAAATTCCCGCCGTTAGGCGCATCTGAGAAACCTGCTAGCCAATGAGTCTTAGTAATATTAAGGATATTATCTATTGGAAGAATTGCGGTGTTAAATTTTGCATCATAAGAGTGGAGGATAGCCTGTTGAATTTTAAAAGGTCCTTGAAATTTACCATTAACGAGATTTCATACTTTTTTTACACCCTCTTTATGAAAAATGAGAAGTTTATAGGCTTTTTTCTCTTTTAGTTTATAAACAGACCCATAACCAATTCAATTTTTAAGAAAATAAGCATTAGAAAGGTCTTTTTCGGAAAAAAGGATTTCGAAACCTCGTTTACCGATATAACCGTCCCCTTCAATGAGACCTGCTAGGTAATAACCTATTTCTGTATCATTTATGATTTTTTTATGCTTATTTATATGCTCACTCAGATGGTTTCCTGCTGATTGTTTCTCAATTTTGTTCGTGTTATTTCTAGCATCGAATTCAAAATTAGAATGTTTGATTATTCCGTCCACAGTTTTCGGACAAACATATATAAGAAAGTTTCCAGCAAATAGCCAAATAATTATAACTGAATTTACATTCAGAAACGACACTCGAGTAGTATCAACATCAAGTCCTACAGCATACATATGGTGCAAGTGTTTTGTAGGACTAAAAATTAGTTATCTATTTTCACAAATAGGATCGGACTATATCTTCATCTCAGTTCATAATTTATTTTATAATGCGCTCCTAATAAAATATCGTAGATATTTTATAACTGTTAGAAAAATAGATGCGCTACGCGCCGTTCTTTTTACTGTTTTTTTTTATTATAATAAAAAAAACGGGGGGAAATAGAGTTTTCACTTGTTACGTCAGAACTCTTCTTCAGATTTCGTACTTTATCAAGTCCGCGCGAATGCGCTCTGTTAGATGTTCTTTGTTAATTACCGCGCCAATAAAAAATAGAATATTTTTTATAGGCGCAATAAACTTGCTTCCAATTATCTAGTGTAACAGCTTTCTTTGTTTTTAGAGGGCGCCTATAAAAATCTTCGCTTCGATAGGGCTACGCTTATAGGGCGCGCGTAGCGCCCCACTAGTAAATTTTATTAGGCGCGCATCAAAATATGTAATAATAGGAGCTAGTCCTACAAAAGTATCACAATAATATCGATACATATCTTCCTTACGTAGGCCCTATAAAATTTCAAATAAATTTGCCTACGGCGGGCGCGCGTAGCGCCTTTGAAATTTTATAGGGCCCAGCCCATGATTGAATAGATTTTTAATTGCGCTACGCCTCTTTTTTTTTTTATTAAAAAAAAAGAAGGGCGAAAGCCCGTAGTTCCTTAGCATATTTTTGATCTAGAAGATACCGTAGCTGAATACGATAACCAGTTTTAGTGTTATCACGTTTAGTAATATTAATATTAAAAGTACCCGGCGCATCTGTAAATCCGCGGAATAAAAATCTTCGATTTTTATAGGCCGTAGGCAAATTTCAAATAAATTTGCGCTCCGCCTCTTTTTTTTTATTTTTTGCGCTCCGCCTCTTTTTTTTTTATAAAAAAAAAAGAAGGGCGCAGCCAAGCATCTGTAAGAGTAGGTAGAAATACTGTTGTAATTAGAGTAATAGTAGATACTAGGTTGAAAATAGTAGATTTTGAATTATTCAGCTTTCCATTGATACAATCAATCCATTTAGATAGTTGATTAATACGGCTGTTCCCCGGAGGGGAACCGGGAATAGCTAGATTACCATTAAAAATTAGAGCTAGAAGTAGTACTCCTTTAAAATCCTCTACAATGTAACGATAAAAAGTTACTTTTCCAGTAGTGAATTTTCGAACAGTACCGCCCGCGCGTAAGCGCCTTTTAATAAAAAAAAAGAGGGGGGCTCCGCCCCGCGCCGGCGCAGAGCGCGCCTATCGGCGGGCTCCTAGATAATTAGCAATATGAAAAAGAATAGCACGTGTTAGGACGGTCGTCCATTAGAAATAAGTAGAGCGGGCGAAGCCCCCCCTTCAGTAAAACCTACAAACCAAGAAAGCCAAATGTCAGAAATAGAATTTGTAAATCCTAGTTTTTTATAAAGAGAATGAAATGATGTAAAATTATGAATCTGAGATGTTTCGCGTGTAGTCTCTGAGGAGTTCATTTTATAATTAGAATGATTTCCTGCTGATTGAGTATAACTATATAGATTTTTACTACTTAGAGTACTATATAGCATAAAACTGTTCCAGCATACAGCGAAATTAATTACTCCTACTTCACAGTAGGAGAGAGCCACCACTTCTTTATTAATATAAAGAGAAGTAAAAAGACTCCATACTAGGAATCCTAGAATTCCAATACTGAACATAGCATAAACCATACCAAGATACTAATTAGCTTTACAGGCTAATTGTGGACTGTCTCTTTAACAAATAGTCTACATTGGCGTAGTCTTCCCATTTTTTCACAAAATTATCACGAAGCTTGATCAGGGATTGATCCTTCGATGAGAATACACCTAGTTTACTAAGCCGATAATACTCTTTAATTATGTTAAATCGTTTATTTTTGGCGGAAACACAATGATTTCAATGAAAATAGTTTTCTAGTAGATATAGTACTTCCTCTTTTTTATAAAGAGTTCATTTATATGCTGATTTCTGTTTATTAGCACTATAAACTTTACCACCATAAATAGTTTGTAGTATATCAAGAAGTTCTCGTTTTTTTTGTGAAATAGTAAGGAATACCTGATTTGACTTAATATTTATATAAATACTTCCATCACTATCAAATAGACCAGAAAGGTAAGCACTTTTATAGAATAGAGATGGAGAAACTTTCATTTCAATATTATAAAGTAGACAAAGATTTGAAAATTGTTTCACTCGGATAGGGTTATATAGTATACCATTTATATCTGAAATAAATAGTAGTAGACCTTCTTTGTGATGTAGTCGATAACGAAAAGAGTTACCATGACTAATAGATTTAATAGAACCACCATATCGATGTTTAATTTTACTTAGACAGGCAATATCATGAATATCTATTACAATTTCAATAGTAACATAACGATTTTTAGAAATATGAATGTGTCCATCACCATCAATAATACCACCAATTCACTCCCGAATTTTTTTTTCGGAATTTTCTTGCGAAGTTAGACGATTTGAAAACATACGTACAGTCTCTGAAGTTCCTACTAGCATGCTGATATTTTCTATAAATAGAAAATGTGCGTTGGTTACTTGCGGATTAGTAACTTCACTATAGATTATTACTATAATAGATAGTAGTACTATGTACTTAATCATTTTAAATATAGTACTATAGTAAATAATATTACGTTCCTGCATATAGTATGTTGCGATATAATCAATAGAAAAAATTGGATTACAAGGGCCATCTTGGATTTGACCAAATACTGGTTTACCTGAGAATGCACTAACAATGTGACTGATCATACCAAATCCAGGGATAATTAGAATGTAAACTTCTGGGTGCTTCTTTTTCAAATAGTATTGATGAAAAAGGTGGACTATATCATCAATTTATTCCATTTCATTAGAAAATTTTTCCAAACTTTATTATAAGGACTGTCCGCCTTAAACGCTTTCTTATCATAAAGATCATAATAATCTTGAATCAGATAAAATCGTAGAGATTTATGACTTTTGAATGAAGTATTCTTAAAGTAATCTAGCATATTTAGTACATCTTTTTTACTTTGAATGGACCATTGATAATAACCATTTTGAGAACTATCATAATAGATATTACCACCAAGTACTGTTTTATAAACTTCTACATCTTGCAGTAGTTTATTTACAACTCGTACACTAAGTTGAGGTAGACCATTTTTCATGTAAATACCAATAGTACCATCAGCATCAAAGAATCCAGCAAACCAATATGATTTTACTGTAAGTTCTTGTGGTGAGATTAGAGGTACATTGAGTACTTGACAAACTCGGTGTAGTTGTGCAAGTCGTCCAGAATGTCGAATATGTCCATTAATAGCAGAGATTAGTTTAAGCATTCCTTCTTTATTGTGAAGTCGGTAGCGATAGGCTTTAGCTCCTGATCGTAGTTTAATGCTACCTCCAAGTTTATCTTGGATATATCGTAGAGCATAGAGATCTTCTAGTCCCATAGTAATTTCTAGAGAAGTATAGCCTAGTTTACTTACAAGTAGGCTTCCATCTCCATCAATAAGTCCTGCTAGCCATTCACAAAATGAAATAGGATAAGTTGTTCCGCGTGTAGTCTCTGAGGTTCCTACTAGACTATGTTTATGTCGTTGGTTACCTGCTGATTGTGTCTTAGATTTTTCATTTTTACTACCTCGGGATACATGAAGTACTGAAAGAGTACTAGTACCACTTATGAAACTAGTAGAAAAATCATTAAGCAGACCGTTCCAGCAAATAGCGGAATGCATATTCAGATCATATTCTGAGAAAATAATATCTGAAAAGGGCCAAGTATAACCGAAGAACCCACTTTCTCAAACTCTTAATTCTTTATTTTATTACTTCTCTTAAGAGTCCTTGTATCACTTTTATCTCTTATAGAGGTAGTGACCTTGTGTATCATAGGATAGAGAAAGCCGACTGTACATCAAGCACCGTTGCAGGTACCCACAAGTGACCCAGTCTGTAGCGACATTTTAAACTGCCGACGGTCTTTATACGAAGATATATTAACCGTTTTCACTTGTATCGCCAATGAATAGATCTTATTCATTCTAATGCCTGTGGGCATTAGTATACCCTTTAGTAATTGTTTTCCTTTAAAGGTTACACAATTTTGCTGCCAAAAATCTTCGGGCTAATAAAAATATTCGCTTCGATTTTTATAAGCGCGTAGGCGCCTTTTACAATAAAATTTTATAAGCGTAGCCCCGGCGCCTTCGATTTTAATAACCCGATTTTTATGGGTTATAAAATCGAAGATTTTATTAGGTATAGACTAGAAATTGGTAGACTTACATTCGTTTGTCTTTATATAATATAGGTCTTTAATAAAAAAAAGATAGTACACCTGCCTAATTATATTTCATACTTTTTTTCTTATCGTTCATAAAGAATAACTATTTGATAAGAATTATATTAAACCAATTCCTGTATTCCCGATGGGCAAAAAAGCTAAGCTTTTTAGGTACATTTATTTGTTAATCTGTTGTGTTTTCATTTTTAGATCATTACGACTATCTGGAGATAGGTGTTCACCATTTTTAATAGATTCATAAATTTCAAGCCAAATTTGATAAGACTTAGCTTTTTTACTATAAAGTTTATGATTAGTAAAATAATCAATAATTTTCTCCATATTTCGAATTCCATTTACTGTAATTTCGTAAACATCTTTTACAGAATGAGATCGTACTGTTCCCTTCATTAGATTAGCAATATAAATTAGCACCTCTTTATTCATTTCTCCTTTTTGAGCTAGTAGAAATCGAAATCGGTATACTGTGGAATTACCTAGTAGTGAACATGTAAAACATCCTTCAGCATCAGTAAAACCACAAAACCAATTATCATAATAAGTTGGTAGTGTTAGTGTATTAATAGTAGCAACAGTTGGAAAATTAGATAGTTTATTAAAATGGCTAACAAATTGAAAGAAACTATTTTGTTTACTAGGAAAAACAATATTTCCATTAAATAGCTGAATTAGAATATATAGATTGCTTATCTCTTGAACAATAAATCGACTAGTCTTATGTCCTTGTTTAATAACACGACCAAAACCTAGTTCTTGTTCAATATAATGAAGTACTTGAATATCTGCAGTAGATTGCGTGATAACAAACATAAGGTTACCACGAGTGCTTACGATAAAGCTTCCGGGGCGAAGCCCCCCTTCTGTAAAGCCCACAAACCATTCAAGAAAAGAAGGCGCTACGCGCGGTACTTTAGTATTAGGATATGTTTTATTGTATTCAAGATAGAAGTTATAAAAATTGAAAACGTTGTCTGCTGTTGTATTACTTGTATTAATATAAATATTATATTTAGTTAGTACTAGAGCAGATTTATAGATTAGATAGAAAAATGAAATGTACATAGTTATTTTTGAGAATAGGTGTTGGTAAAGAATTGGATCTCCACCTCCTGCTGGATCATAGAATGATGTGTTAAAGTTACGGTCTGTTAGTAGCATTGTAATAGCCATAAATATCTTGATTTCCAGACTCGAGATCTATGTATATCCTAGTAATAAAATATACTCCCTTTATAATAATGTATTATAAAAGGGGAAATACTCTTATATTCACATATAAGTTGAGACTGTATCTTACTATCATAATTTCTTTATTGTAGATGATCCCAATTATACAGAGTTCGATATTGATTCATCTGTGATTTAATCTCTACAATATGAGCTGTATTTTCCATATGTGTTCCTTGTTCAAAATAAGAAAGTACCTTACACCAATCTAGAAAATCAAGATATTTAGTTCCCTTTAGAGGATATTTTACTAGATAATCTCGAATATTTTGATTTGTTTTTAGACTACTAGTTCGTAGTCGATATTGTGGATTTTTACGGTCAGATCGAATTTCCTTAACATTAGTTTCTAGAAAAATTGCAATATTTTCCATAATAGTAAACATAGTAAACCCATAACGTGTTACACGACTTTGAACTAGTTCAAAGCTTAGGGAAAGACGAGGATATTTAGAACTAAGACTAGTTCGTACTTGGAAAGATCCATCAGCTTCAATAAATCCTGATAGCCAACTATCAGATTCTAGTGGTGATAGATTAAAACCAAGAGGTTTCATATTAAGATTAGGACACTTTTTATTAATATATTCAATAAGAAGTGTAAATTGATAATATTTAGGACCACGCATTTTTCCATTAATAAGATTACTTAGTACAATAAGTCCTTCAATATTATTAATTGTTAGAATATAAGCAGCAGTATTCTTTTTCTTACTAATAGATCCATGTCCAATTAGTTTTTGTACAATTTGACATAGTGGAAAATCTTTTAGTTGAAATACAATTTGAACACTTGGATAATTTAGTTTTCCTTTTGTAGATCGTTCTTGTTTAGGCACAATAATAGTACCGTCACCTTCAATAAGACCTGCAAGATAAGAACCAAAAAACATTTTAGAGCTCATATGGGAAATAGATAGTTCTGGCGCACAGTCGTTGAGGTTCCATAGAAAATTGAAATTTTCATACGTTACCTGCTGATTGTCTTTTACATCGCGCGAAGCGCATTTTTAGAAATATAGATGTAAAGAGTTCCCAGCATACAGCCAGATTTAGAGCTGGCACAAATTTACCAGCTAGTACTGGTAGTGATAGTAGTAGTAGAATAGCAGTAACAAAAATAGCCCAAACGAATAGTGGTAGTTTATGTAGTGTCATTCCAGGATTTCGCATATTAAGAACTGTAGTAATAACTAATAACCTTATATGTTAATATAAGTATGGACTATATCTTCAGCGTATCTAATATATTATGATACGGTGTCTCACACATAGTCTCTGAGGATCCTACTTGATTAAAGAAATCTTTGGTTTCCTGCTGATTATCCAATCTTTTGTATTTTCACTTAAATCAAATAGTTAATCTATAGTAACAAAAGCTCTAAGGAGTTTCCAGCATACAGTGAAATATTTATATGAATCTTATCTTTTTATAATAGAATTTAGTACTTATGACATGTAAAACCATGATATGGAATATTCGTATTAATTCGTTTAACAAGTGTTCGTTGATCTGCAGGATAAGATATATTTTTAAGAAATTTAACAGCATTTCCTATACTAGGAAATTTGTGCTCTTCCTTAGTATTAATATTAATTAGAGTTACAGCAACACTGAAAGGTACTAGTGTTTTATTTTTATTGGTAGTAACTCGATCAATATCTAGCATTGTAGCTACTTGCTCTATTGTTATATCTGATTGTTCTGCATTTGGTAGTTCTTCAATAGAAAATAGATATTTATTTAGATAATAAGTACCTTGTTCTAGATGTTTCATAAAAGTAACTTTATGAATACCAAGTGTACGTACAAAATCAATTTGTTTTATTGATTTATAGTAACAGATACTACCATCTCGATTATACATAAATAGAGGTTTAGCTGTAGACCCACTAGGATTATTAGATACTCGAATAGTATTAAGATCAAATGGCCCCTGCGGGGCCGGTAGAAGAAGAAAGTATTGTTCTAGAACCATTTCGGATCGATAATCAAAAGAAGGAGTAAAAATAACTTCTAGAGTAAAATCATTAATAGGTGAAGATTTTAGAAGTGGTAGAAATTTACCAACAATTCGTGAAGGTACAATTTTCTTAAAGTAATAACTAAGACGAGTCGGTAGATGATTCGCTGATCCTACATATTTACTTCCTGAAGGGACATGTGTTCAAATGTAGATACCTGAAAAAGTACTATTTTGTTTTACCAGATTTCAAAGAGTTGCTAGTACCTTTTTATGTTCTGTTAGGTCTTTAAATAGATGTTTAGGTCCATTAAGTAGACTAGACAGATCTTTATCCGTAATATTAGTCCCTAGTAGTTGATTAATGATAGCACTGGTTGGTTTTTCACCGGATAGAATAAAAGTTTTAGCTACTTCAAAAGCATGTAGAATAGTATCACTAAATTTCCACTTTTTCTTAGGATCTTTATTAGAGTCACTTTTATTAGATGTTGAAGTATTCTGTTTGTTAAACTCATTCGTTCGAATATTATCATTTAGGTTAGATGGTTTATTAATAGCATAAAGTACGATTCCTATCCCAAAATTCATAGCTCCTAGCATTGATGAAATTCCTGATAGGTGTAGACTAAAGATAGCTAGATCTACTGAACCTCCTGAGTGACTTTGTAGTCCTGATAGAGGAGGGTAACATAAATAATGAATTACTATAGATTATTTATAATTCATTGCCAATATTCTCATATTGGATTGGACTATACCTTCATTTTCTCTTAGTAGTAAATATGTAAAAGGGCTTATAAAATTAAGGGCTAATATGAAGTTACTTTTTAGTAAAGTTTTTATCTAGTCGAATACTTCGAATATTACGCATAAGGTTTTGAATTTTTGTCATGTATTCAAAACCGCCTGAAGCTTTTTTATTAAAAGATCGAGCCCAAATTCGATATTCTAGAGCTTTCATACCTTTCATAGTCTTAAAATAATAACTAATAATATTTTCAATTGATTTAGAATTTGTTGTTACAACTGTCATATATGTTTTTTTTGTTGTTACTTTAATACCTAGAATAAGTGCAATAGCTTCTAGAATAATTTTATCTCGTTTTTGTGTGATTTCAAAGGCATGAACTAGTCGAAGAGGTCCTTTCTTAACAATATAAAAGCTACCTTCTGCTTCTGTAAATCCGATTAGCCAACTTTTAGTCATAACACTCATAGCATCTAGAATAGAAGTTACTTTGTTATTAACATTATTCCAAGCAGGGCTAATATAATTGTCAGGTAGGGGGGCGCGCGTAGCGCCCCGCTTTTAGATAAGAAATTTTTTCATCTTTCTCTTGGTTAGATAGAGATGAGTCATTCATAATTAGGATAGCTTTCTTAAAAAGATCATAGTTAAAATATTTACTAGTAAGTAGTGGATATGTATCAAAAATAGGTAGAATGTACTGAATAATATGTTGAATATTACGCACTCGATAATGTGCAGTATTCTCTTTTGCATCAGTTGCTGATACAGAACCAACACCAAGTATAGATTTAATATAGTATAGAAGACGTAGATTATAATTACTTTGACCAATTTGGAAAGAGAATGACCAGATTCCTTTTTTAGTTTTAGCAAAATAAAATGTTCCGTCTCCATCTGTAATACCAACTAGCCATTCTTTAAAATTGGTGCTATTATTAACCATTTTTCCGGAGGAGGCGCCCACTAGAAAATGCATTACGTTGAGTCTCTGATGGATTCTTATTAAAACTAACAGTATAATATACTACATAAAAAAGAGTGCCTTTCGGCGGATACGTACAGACTTTATACATTGTATAAGATAGTAGACCTACAATTAGATTAGTATAAGTAATACCGCGCGGTAGAAAAAATTTGTATAGAATCCAGGCGGATTGTCCCCAAGTTGATGACATTTTTACGTCATTCCACATAGTACTAATATATGTTAGTACGGAATGAGTATTCATCTCCGAGTAGAGGAGTTTCCCGCATCGAGTAATGTTTAGTAGATTATAAATACTCACAAACAGAATTATAATCTGGGACAGCTTACACTTAACTGTCCATCCTGTTCCAGCTCCTTGCTCTACAAAAGCACTAGCTAGTAGTAGAATTAGTGATGGAGGTAGTAGCCAGAATGAAATGTTGTTTAGTCGTGGGAAAGCCATCAAATTATTTATATTATTCCATTTTAAAGAATAATCTCTTGATATTTCTATCAAGTTTAGACTATGTCATCATCTAGTATTTTATTTCTAGATGTCGGGCGCTCGTGTCCGGGTTATTGTTAGTGCAACTCACCGATTAGTCGTTGAACTTTCTTAAATCACTTTCTAATTTATTATTAGAAAGGCACTGACTTAAGCTTAGCTGCAAATTATCTTAAATAATATAACCTACCTGAAAGGGGGGGTTATAATTATATGAAGACTTCCTTGCAATTCACCCGATGCAACTCTATATTTCACAATATAGAAGGACTATGGCTATAAGATTAATTTACTACTAACAATTTAGATTCTTTATTTAGTTTATCTAGGTGATCCCAATTATAGTATGTTCGTTTACTGTTCATACCTTCTTTTAGGATTGAGATCTTTTCTCGACCTGAAATAGTGAGATGTTCTTTATTTAGCATCATATCTACACAATTAGAAAAATCTTTGGCGCGTCCGCGCAGGTATTTACTAGTAAATAGAGAATACTCATTAAGATAGTTAATTAGAATAGCTAGTTTAGCAGGACTAGTAATAGCAATTACATAATAATAAATGTTACCGGGCCGCGCGTACGCGCGCCCAGAATAGTAGTAGTTAGTTGAACTCAAAAAGTTTCAGCGATAAGTTTAAGAATTGATTCGTAAGATTTCCCTGTGCGCGAAGCGCGGGTCTTCTTGCCGTTGTTCAATACGTACTCGAGCCTCAATTCGATCCTTTCCTTTTCCGCGCTTCGCGCATTGTTTTCTTTCGAATATTGATAGAGAAAGATCCGCGCTACGCGCGCATCAATAAATCCTGATAGCCAAGCATTTTTCAGAATTGAACTAGTATCATGTTCATTAATAGTAAAATTGTTATTACTATTATTATTGATCCAAGTAACTAGTTTATTAAATTGATCCATTTTTGGAGTACGTAGATACCCGCATCAGATTAATAATCATAGTTAGTCCGGAAATACTAGTAATTACTAGAACGTAAGCTGAATTTTCCTTTTTATGTCGGATCGTTCCACCTCAAACAAAGTGGGGCGTAGATTTTTAAGTACTAGTACTAGTGGGTAATCAACTTCATTAAAAGTAATTGCAAAATGAGGAGTATATCGCTTTCCACTTGGAGCGTGTGTAGTATTAGGAATCCGCCGAAGGCGTGTCCATCTCCTTCCCCGGGCGAAGCCCCCCGTAGGGAGGGCTTCGCCCGGTCCTGCTAGATAAGCACCAAATTTAGGTCGGGATGTTATAGTTGTTAGTAGTCGTATAAATTTCTTATATTTATAATCAGGAGCACCGATCATAACAGGTACAAGGTAATTCAATTTTATCATAATATTTCTATTATGTTTGGACTATCTCTTCATCTTATTTAAGTAGGTTGTTTGAATGCGCCGCGCGGAGCGCAAAATATTTTTATGGCGTAGCGCAAAATGCGCGGCTAATAAAAATCGCGCGTAGCGCATTTTTATAAGCGCGTTAGCGCAAAAATATTCTATAGGGCTACGCTTATAAAATTGTAAATTTTATTAGGCGCGCCTACGGAATGCGCGTCCGCGCCGGCGCCAATAAAAATGCGCTACGCGCGATTTTTATAGGCGCGGGGCTACGCCCAGGCGCGGTTAATAACAGTAATAAAAAAGGATTACTAGTAGTCCCGATTTTAACTTGTTGTATCTATATAGTTTTACGTTATAATATACTATAAATAAGAGCGCTACGTATAGTCTCTGAAGATCCTATTTTCTACGATATAAAAGCGGGTATATAAGTAAATGTAGATTTGGTTTCTTGCGGATTGTCAATGTATCACATAAGATTTTTACTTTTTTCCTACGATAGTAGCAATTATAAAATTGAAAATATAGCTATTTTTAGAAAAATAGTACTTATGGCTTTAAGAGTTTCCCGCGAATAGTAGCGTAATAAGTTTTCATTGCTGAAAACACGGCAATTTATTTAAATTAAAGAGATGTATTCTATTCTCCGATTAGGCGCGTACGCGCGTTATTAAAATTCGATAGATGCTTCCAAGTAAAAGTAGTACGAGTACTATTAAAATCTTTTCGCAGTAGAGAAACTTGTTCATTACTAATAGTGTCTTGATTAGCTTGAACAGAAATTTTTCAATCTATATAATCTAGATACTTACTTGACCATAGTGGATATTTCTCAAAATAGTGAATTACTTGCTCTTTACTATTTTTATTAAAACATATTACAATATAACTGTAATATGTTTTATTTTTTACAGTTCGTGATCGAGTATATAGACTACCATTAAGTAGTTCAGCAATAGAGATCATAATACTAGAATAACTTGTTTTTTCTTGTAGATTAGTATCACGATGATAGTTTAGACGTTGTTCTAGTGAGAAACGAGAAATAATACGAATTTTACCATTACGACGTTTAGTAATAGAAATGGAAAAATGACCATCCGCATCAACAAATCCACTTAGCCAACTATTACTACTGAGATTACTAATATCAATAGGTAGAATTACTAGTTTTGGAAGATTCATAGAATAGTCAGTGCTATCAATACTATAATTATTATACCATGTTAGATAACGAATAAGAGTTTCATGTTTGGGTGTTCGCATATATCCATTAATGACTGAAACTATAATATAGACATCAAGAATTTTCGTAATTTTCCATAGTACGTAATTTCGATTTTTTTTTACTTCTACTTTTCCACAACCTGTGAACTTACATAGAAAATTAGCTAGTTCTAGATCAGCTATTTTAAAAACTACAAGAATATGAGGATTATAGTGAGTACTTTGATTAGTAGGATTTTTAATAGCAAAAGTACCATCACCCTCAATAAGACCTGCTAGATAAGGACCGCCGCGCCGAAGATCCTGAATTTTTTCTTTAGCGTTGATAATACTTGTAATAATTTTTTCTTTTTTTGATCGATTAATTTTATTAAATGAACGTTGAATAGAATACTCTCCAATTTTTATTTTACCAAAACCACCTACCATAGCTGGCATACGATTTTATTTACAGTTTCCTGTAAAGGTGGACTATATCTTCATCTTTTAACTTATTTCTTAAATAATTACTTAATTTTTAAGTTAAAGACGTCTCGCGTGTAGTCTCTGAGGATCCTACTAATTTAATAAATAGATTAAATGTTGGTTTCCTGCTGATTGTCCAATCCTAATACATTTCACTTAATTTCTTTGACTTAAAAAGTGTACTAAATTTCAGTTTATTAGGCTCTAAGGAGTTTCCAGCATATAGCGAGATTCGAGTTATAATTTATAACCCGGCTATGCCATTTCGTAGAGCGAAGCCCTTTATTATTTAATATAACTTATTTTCCATTGCTTTCGATAAAGAAGTTTATACTCAGAGGGGGCGAAGCCCATTCAGATATTTTCGAATAGTTGCACGATCTCCTTTGATTTCCGGTTTCCTCTTTTAGAGGAAACAGGCAAAAGAATGAAGACTGGTATATTTTTTAGTTAGTGCCTACGGCGGATATAGTACATTTTATGCTAGAATAGATTTACTAGTAGGTTGTACACTAGCAAGATCTTGATCATTACGAACATTATTTAGAAGATCTAGAAAAGAATCAAGAGCCATACTTTCTGAATTATCCATTTCCGTAATAGGGGGCGAACGCCCGCTAATTAGAAAACGATTAAGATATAGCTCTGCTGTAGTAGTATATCGTAGAACTGTAGATCGATGAATACCTACATGATCTGCGATATATTGAACACTATCACTCATAAATACTAGTTGTGCTGTTGTACTATCATAAATAAATACTTTAGTACCTCGTAGTTTACGGAAAAAATCACGCCAATATTTTGACGCCGGTTCATGATAACCGGAACTACTAGCGCGCCAATAAAAAATAGGCGCGTACGTTATAAAAATCGAAGGCGCCGCGCGTTAGCGCAAAAATAGAATAGAATATTTTTGCCTTTATAGGCGCTTATAAAAATCGAAGCGTATATTTTTATTAGCTACGCCCAGCCGCGGATCCACATTAAGATCCGGTAGAAGAGTCTCGAAACAATACTGTTCTAGTTGAACTGCTATATCACTAGTACTATTAGGATCCATAATAAGAAGAGTTAGTGTAACATCTTTAAATCCGCGCGTAGCGCTTATGGAAATATCGAAGTACTCGACGATCTCCTTTCTTAAGGATGCCCGTAGGGCGGCATAAAATAAGAAATAACTCGAGCATAAAGAGAAATAGAACTACCGATATAACAAGCACCATTTTCAGTAGTGAAAATATATACACCTACTGCTTTTTTAGCAATAGCAGCAATACTATCACGATTATTGCGCGTACGCGCGGATCTTTAATAATATGTTTGGGGTGTGGTGCTTTATTTGGGTCTATATTTTTCTTGTTCTGATTACTAGTAGTACTATATCGTTTAGTTTTAATAGTTATATTAAATAGTCCTTCATTGTATGAAGTATGTACAAGCATAACCATAAAGAAGATCATTACAAAAGCGTGTGCTGTAATGATTAGTAGAGTAGGTAGACTTAGCCATGAATCGTGCTTGCCGTTAAGATTTCTAACGTATAAGACAGGACTGTTAGGCCACGAATCCTCTCTCCGAACCATACGTGATACTTTCGCATCATACGGCTCTCCACAAGAAATTATACCCATTACAAGAAGTGTTTCAAACAAAGTATATTTCTTTCAAGGGAGAAAAAAACAAAACTATTTCCCTTTAAGATCTGCCTTTGTTACTGAACCATTATGAATCCGATTGTGACACGGTCGGCAAACTGGGATCTGCTTTCGGTTCATCCGTGAGATCATTGCAATCATGAAGTCCTTAGGATGCTTTGACACATCCTTGATAGCACGAACATGATGCATTTCGACATCAATTTCCGTACCGCATAGCGTACAAGGGCTATCTAGAACGGCTTGTGACCGGAAGGTAGCTCGCCCAAGTTGTTCAAGTCGAATGCGCTACGCGCGGGTTAGTATCATTAGTAGAAAATTTGAAAGTATTGGCAAGAGAAGGATTTGGCATTGAGGCAAGTGTTTTACCATTTGCATCTAGGATAGCGATCTCCTTACCAAATCGCTTAAACACTTTCGCTTTCGTACCAAGTTTTAGTTTGGCCGCCAGCGTAAGCACACATGAATATTTTAGGATGTAAAAGATTCGCCCGAGGCTACCAGAGTTATTGACAAAGCTATAGTAATTACTAATACCTAGCCAAATAGTCCAGTAGTGTTTAACAATCTGATGAGTTTCAAAATGAATCATCCGACCCCAACGAGTTGGTACCCCTCCAGGTTTAGCCATTCCTCGAGCTACTAGCTTATCTACCAGTTTATTAATAGGGCATAGTAGTTGTGGACGAGTTCCTGCTTTACTGATAAGAGTTTCCCCTGATCGAATACTTGTTCGAACTGGTCGAAGCTCTAGTGGAGTAATCCGAATATCAGTTCCTAGGAAGTGTGCCAGCTCGCTACGAGCGTGTGTGATCTTAGTCTTTTGCATACTAAGCTCAAGTTTAAGTTGATCTGCTAGAAAGGTTCGAAGATTATCTCGAGTTTCAGTAGCATCTTCTTTAGATCCAATAATACCAATAATGAAGTCGTCCGCATAACGAACAAACATCATTCGTTTGTAATCTGGATCATTTGTCATCCGGCAACCAATATTACGGGCATGAACTTCTGACAGTTTCCCTGCACGAGTTAGGCGACGCGGGTTTGTCTTTCGCCGAGAACCTTTATTAAAGCTACTCATATACTCTTCTAGCCATAGATCAAGCTTATTCAGCAGGACATTGCATAGAAGGGGACTAACTACAGACCCTTGGGGTGTTCCTAGCTCGGATGTGAAATATTTCTCCTGGAAGATATATCCCACCTTAAGTGCTTTGTACAGAAGGTCTATAAATGCCTGATCTTGCACCCGCTCAGAGACCGCTAGCACTAGTAGTTTGTGGTCAAAGGAGTCAAAACATTTTGAAATGTCTGCCTCAATAAACCAGTTCACTGAAGTGAAGGTATTACGAAGCTCTTTCAGAGCTGTGTGACAGCCTTTACCAGGCCGGAATCCGTGTGAGTGCACACTGAAACTAGAATCAAAGATTGCTTCGAGAACTAGATGTATAGCCGCCTGAACAATTTTATCTCGAGGGCTAGCAATACTTAGCGGTCGAGTACCATTACCATTCGGTTTTGGGATTTCGATTCGCCGAGCCGGTCGGAACTGGAATGCTCCTGATCGTAGATTTCGTTGCAGTCGTAGGAAGTAATCCATGTTGATTCCATCCAGTGTCTCAGTGTCGATACCTGGAGTCATGTTACCAGGTTTACTTTTGATTCGAGCATAAGCAGCGATAAGTACATCGAGATCAGACATAATATGCATAATATTGGTATTAACCAGAGCTTTATTATTGACATTGCTTGTAATAAGCTGCTGCAGTTTCTCCATACCCGCCGGCATAGAGTCCACAGCGAATCCATTGCTGCTCCCCTTCACTTTAGTACTGTAATTTCGAGCATTAGAAATCTTGTTTCGAGTTACAGTATTAGAAGCTAGTACGAGAGCTCCGTCACCCCACGAGTTTCCTCGATCGGGTGATCCCGAATTCCACATTGGAACCGCAGGAAGACGATTGCGCTACGCGTCCTCCTATTGGGCTACTTAGGTGTCCCCACGCATTGTGATCACTACTTGTGACCCATCCACTCGCCCAATTGAACCAGAACGACACAACGTAATTCGTTCCGGCCAGAAGTAGAGCCTTACCTTTTCGAATGAAACAAGTAAGTCCAGAACTAAGACTGGTGTTGCATGTTGAAAGGGATTTGTTAACCTCACCATATAGCCCGTAGCTCGCTACGATTATTGCACGCAGCTTTCCTAGCATGCTATTTTCACCACCCCGTTGGCCGGAGTTGGCTGAGCTAGGTGCTTTACGGTTATGATCAGAACCCTGTTTATTACGATCGAAGAATCGACCATAAATGTCATGACTGTGACCCGATTGGGATCGAGTCCATTCGTAACCAGGTTCCGAACCATCAATTGGGTAAACCGGATATGCGCTATCTACGTTATTCCAGCAAAGGATCTTATGAGGGAACATCCGGAAGTAAAACCGTTCGAACCACGTAAGATAATTGAAGAAATGAGCACGAAAGATACGATATCGACGATACCAAGTGTTAGACGGCGCACCGTTGTATAGTTGATGGTCTCCGTTAAGGTATTGTACTCCAGGTGCTGCTAGTTCCATTCGGATTAGTACTGAAAATGCTGTTCCAATCATAGCTGCAAATACAGCAAAGATTAGATACAGTGTACCAATATCTTTAGCATTTGTTGAGTAAAGCCATCGTACCACAGCAAATAGCTGTGGGAAATCCTCTTAGTCTATTTACTTTTTTAGTTCAATCTTTTGCTTTATACTAATGCATTTTACTATTTTATTCTCGCTCCGCGGTTAGAAAATTTCATAGTAAATTTTATTAGCGTTGCCCCTATCTTTGCGCATAGCGCGGGTTAGACCCGCCAAATCTAAGGCGCTACGGAATGCGCGTACGCGCCGGAGATTTTGCGCGGCTACGCCGGAGGGCTCCGCCCCGTAGATTTTCCCTCTTTTTTTTTTTTTTTATTTTAAAAAAGGCGCGGGCAAAGCCCCGCGCAAAAGTCTGCGCGTACGCGCGGGTTAGACCCGCGAAAAATCTTCGATTACGTTCTTTTTTTTTGACGCGGTTATAAAATTTCCTAGTAAATTTTCTTAGGGCGCGTACGCGCGCCCTAATAAAATCTGGGATTTTCTAACGCGCTTTCCGGAGGGCGCCAATAAAAATCTTAGATTTTGCGCTACGCAAACATAAGGAAAAATAAGCACAAAAAGAAGGGCCCGGGTAGCGCGTACGCGCAGGCGCGTTGTATAAAATAGGACTTCATTTTTAGTAAATACTAATATCAAGAGAGTTGCTAAAAAAGTTTACGGCTTTTATTTTGGTATCCCTATATATAGGTATATTATTACTAACTACGGACAAAAGGAGATTCGAACTCCTAAGGAAGTTTCTAATATTCCAGACAATTAGCAATCGCCTACACCTCGCCAATAGCGGTTTGTCCATAAGTAACCTATATAAAGAAGGTATAACTCAGTTGGTTAGAGTGCGATACTTTTAATATCGACGTCGTAGGTTCGAGCCCTACTATCTTTATATATTTATATTTCTAGGATGAGTTGAATCGAACAACTATTTTTCTCACCAAAAAAGAAAGTCTTTCCTTTAGACGACATCCTACATTTTACTTTATTAGTATTCTTATCATAGTAGTCTACTATCAGGTAGTATTACTATTACTTTTTTTAACCATTCTCATTACCGCCGTAGGCAATGATGTCTTTCCTTTAGACGACATCCTATATTACCACTTATACTTATAATTCTATACAATTATGTAAAAATAGAATACTATATCAATAGGAACAGAACCTCACTATAAGGAGGGTGAAGCCCACATTTGTAAAATTTAAACAGTATTCTTCTTTATTACTACAATCTATAAGATCCGCGCTACGCGCGATAGCACATTTATATTAACTATTATTAGGTGATAACCACATTCCATTTATATAATTTCTATAGTGGAAATTTCTAATTCGTTTATATATAAATTTCTTTTTATACCGCAAAAAGATTCTAAGATTTTTAAACACGCAGGGGGCGAAGCCCTGCGCTACGGAATAAAAATCTTAGATTTTGCGCTCCGTTATAAAATTTGGCGCGGGGCGAAGCCCTTCTTAGCGCTTAGTTATTAAATTTCCTGCGCTACGCCTCTTTTTTTTTTTTTTGTTTTTTTTCTTTTAAAAAAAGGCGCGTACGCGCGGGGCTATAAAAATCTTCGGCGCTACGCGCATTCCGTAGCGCTAATTAAATCTTTGATTTTCTAACCCGCGATCTTAGATTATATAGTCTTTTTATAGTTACTACTATTTATATTTACAGTATATTGCCGACTACTAGAATCGAACTAGTGTCAAGTAATTACAAGTTACCTATTCTACCACTAAACTAAGTCGACATTTTTCTTATATTATAACTAGAAAGATTACAATTTTACAGCCTACGGCGGTTTTATAATATCCTAAACTATTCCGCGCATATCTCCTTTTTTATATATCTAAATCTACTGATCTCTAGGAGAATCGAACTCCTATTAGTAAAATGAAGATCTACTGTTTTACCTTTAAACTAAGAGACCTATACCTATATATATATATATACATAAATTAAAACCATCCGCGCTAATAAAATCTTTGATTTTATAACCGCCGTAGGCTATAAATATATTTGCGCATAGCGCGGGCGCCCCCGCGCCTAAGAGTTTTTATAGGCGCCTTTTACTAGTAAATTTTATAAGCGTAGCCCTATCGAAGGCGGAATAAAAATAGAATATTTTGCGCGGGGGCCCCTATAGAATGGGAATAAAAATAGGCGATAGCGCGGGGCTACGCCCAGGCGCAGGCGCTTTATTAGTAGAGAAAATAAATCACAATTTATAAAGGCGCGTACGCGCGGCTATAAAATACCTTATTTTCAGGGCCAGTGCATCTTTGATTTTTTAACCGCTAGTAATTTTCTTAGCACTATACAAATACAAGCATTATGATAGGGAGAATGCGCGTACGCGCCGAAGATGCGCTTACGCGCGGGTAATAAAGTATGATAGAATATTTCTATATTCAACTAGATGTGAGGTTATAAAATTTTCTTTTTAATTTTGCGCTACGGAATGCGACAATGCGCGTTTATAAAAATCTTCGGCGCGTACGTTATAAAAATCTTCGATTTTTATTAGATACGCCCAGCCGTATATTTTTTCTTTTATAGGCGCCTTCGATTTTTATAAGAGGCGCGTAGCGCATTAGTTTTTTTTTTATTTTCTTTTTAATTTTGCGCAGTGAAAGAAAAATGATTCCTCATTTTTTTTGTTTAATAGTGCGCCTATAAAAAATCTTTGCGCGGGCAGCTAATAAAAATCGAATATTTGCGCCTCTTTGATTTTTATAACTATGCGAAAAAATTGCAAATTTTCTGCTCTTTTTATAATATTAATTCATTTTTAAATATTCCTATTTCAAGGCGATAATTCTTTACTTTACTTTACTTTACTTTACTTTACTTTACTTTACTTTACTTTACTTTACTTTACTTTAATTGAGTACATTCCAGGATTTGAACACTGGTCTAGCAGGACATGAGTCTGCTGTGCCACCTTTACACTAAAGTACTTTATATATGTAATCTTTGCTATTCTTATACTAACTATATATATACAGATCTATTATCAAATAAAAAGTGACTCTGTAATGATTGAAAATATATATATAAAGATTTTTCAATGCGCGTCACTCTGTTAGCGCGGGGGGGGAATATAATATAGTTTAATAGAATACAAATGGATGGTTGAATAGAAAGTTTAGCCCTACAACAATTGTTGAAATGTTTACAACTACAAAAATTTATAGAACAGTAATTAGATTATATACCACTTTATCTGATGGGATAATCTTACTAAGTAGTGTAAATTTCTCAACGATACTTTCTCGATATTTTACACTGTATCGGTAGATGGTAATTAGAATAAGGGGCGCTACGCGCGTACAATAATTGCACTTACTCCAATTAGAAGTACAACGATGTTGTATTGGAAGTGTAGCACGTCAATAGCGCTTAGTTCACTGAAATCTGTTGCAGGTACTCGATTTCACAGTTCCTGCTTCATAGAATTAGGAAGAAGTGAAAATAGCCAATCAAGAATAGACCCCTCAAGTGGCGAATGAATGTGATGATTGCTATTCGTAGTATTACTACTACTGTTCATATTAAGGCAACCTGATAGTTTGTTACCGCGCCTTGAACATTATCACTAAAACCCTTAGACATTGCTTCATTCATTCGGGTATAAAACCGTAGGATGAAGCACTCCACGCATTGCACCAGCACCACTACTAGTAGCAGCGATAACACCAGTAAGACCTGCTACTTTACCGCGCTAAGAAAATTTACTGCGCCCTAATAACTAGCGCCTTCGATAGGGCGGGCTTCGCCCCCCTCCGCCGCGCTATAAAAATCTTCGGCGCGGACGCGCATTCCGTAGCGCCTTCGATAGGGCTACGCTTATAGGGCTTCGCCCCCTAGTAAAAGGCGCTTACGCGCTTATTAAAATCGAAGATTTGTATTAGCGCCAGTTGAAAAATTTAGTATGTACCATACAGGTTTAGAGCGCTCCACGTTCCATTAATCATTAGACCGCGAAGCCCCGAGCTGTCCCATTAGTTGCATTTGTAGCTAGGGCTTCAGTCTCTTGACAGTAGATAGGATCAAACCATACATTATAGAAGAGAGCTAGTGTTGTAAAGGTTAGGATTAGAACTACTACCATTAGACGTACTGTAAATGGTTGTAGCAGAGCGTAGTGTCCAGCCGCTGAATTCGTTGTTGCATTGATCCTACTAGTTTTCGTTCAATTACTGCCAGAAGTCCAACACTTAGATGAATTGGAAACTAGTACTACTAGAATAGCAGGTAGCTGGGCCAATTAAAATATTCGATTCGATTCGATTTTTATAGGCCCTGATATAGAATTGTAAGCATTTTAGAAATTAAATTAAATTAAATTAAATTAAATTAAATTAAATTTAATTTAATATTATCTGCGTTACTAATTTCTACTTATTATTATATATATATATATTTAACAAGTAAATACGCACGTTAATTACCCTATACTTATTATGTAATAGTGGTTAACTATTAAACAAATAAATGTATTATATTGTATACAGCACCGCTTAGAAAATTGACTAGGAAATTGGATAAGCGCGTAGCGCTTTCCGGAGGGCGCGCCAATTTTTAAATTGAATATAATTTCCTTTATAGGCGCCTTCGTTTTTTGCGGGGCGCAAAATCTTGGATTTTATCAGAAAATAGTGCTTTCTACTTATTTATGTCGCGCCTTATTTTTCCAGCGCGTAGCGCTTTCCGGAGGGGGGCTCCGCCCCGCGCCGCCCCATAAAAATCTTCGATGGCGCGTACGCGCAGGCGGATGAAATTTAATTAAATTTAAGTTTATTTACTTGATTTAATTTAATTGAATTTAATTAGCTAAAATTGAATAAGAGTTTCTTTAATTGAATTTAATTTAATTAGCTTTTAGTTTATAATATTTTATTTGATTTACTTTACTTTGCTTTTATTTAATATAATATAATTTAAGAGAAAGCGCTACGCGCATAATTGAATAAGGTGTGGGTTTGGGAGCAATCAGAAGCACCTAAGTCCAATAAATGTTATGATATAGAGTTACTTACTTTTTACAAATACCATTACATTTCATTTCATTTCATTTGTGATTAATATTTTTCTATAGCGCGCGTACGCGCGAGTATATCTTTTACCCCCCTCTCTTTCCCGCGCGTACGCGCCCCTCAGTATAATTAAGGGATAGGCTCTAAGGTGCTCATAATAATAATGTACTTATATAGAGTTACCTATTTGGATAAATTAGTACTTATACTTTTACTTTAAGGGAAATACTAAATATTGCCTCAGCTTATCCACTATAATAGAAGTCACCGTGAGACATCAAGGGAATATATGTGCTTATGGGGCTACTATCTAATATGGGATATTAAGTTTTAATTAAATGAGAATATTTTATAGGCATAATCTCTGTACGTGTGTTTAGGCCTCTCTATCCCCCCTCTATCCCCCTCGATAGGGGATATTAAGAATATCTAATACAGGGGCTAGTATATTCATTAGAGTTAAGATAGGATCTCCAAATAATGTACTTATATAGACTAACTGAATTTATTAAAATTATATTTTAGAGAAAAAATAAAGCACAAGATATCAGTACACGCAATACCCCATGTCGGGTATCCCCCCACCTATTAAGGTACTTATATAGACTTACTGGATTTTGGAAAATTGAATTTAAGAGAAATATTTAAGCGTAGGATATCAGTACACGCTATAGCCCATGTGTATCCCCCTGTGGGTGAACCCCCATCTCTCCCAAATATATGCTTAAGGAACCACTATAGGATTTGTTTCAATAGTATTTTAGAGTCAAAATATCGGGCAGATTCTCTGTACCCCCGCGCGAAGCGCACCCTAGTGTATTCCTAAGGTACTTATATAGACTTACTGGATTTTTTAAAATTTAATTTTAGAGAAATATTTAAGCACAAGATATCAGTACGCGGTTAGACCTATGTGTATCCCCCCCCCCTTAAAGACACTTATGTAGAGTTAATAAAGTGGGGATTACAAAGATAGGAGAATTATAGTAGTCCTCGTATTACCTAATTTCGCATTACTTAGAAGGTCTCCAAAGAATGTACTTATATAGACTTACTTTATTTGTGGGAAATAAGAATAAAGAGAAATATTAAAGAGCAGGATACCTGTACACGCTATACCCCTTGTGTATCCCCCCTCGATAGGGGATATAAATTATCTCTAATACAGGGGATAGTATATGAATAGGAAGACCCAATAGTGAGGTCCAAGAAAGGTACGGATATAGACTTAAAGGTTTTAATTGTAGAGTATAAAGATCCCCCCAAAATATATAGCCTCTCCTATGAGAATATTATCCATAAGACAAGGATAATAATAGTAGTCCTCGTATTACCTAATTACTCCCTTACTAGGACAAGGACAAGGACAAGTATTACTTCTAGGGGCACCTATTAAGGTACTTATATAGACTTACTTAATTTAGTCCAATTAGATTTGGATATGGATATGTGATAAATATTTAGGCACAGGATATCAGTACGCGGTTAGACCCATGTGTATTCCCCCTCCCTAAATATTGCCTCAGCTTATCCACTATAATAGAAGTCACCGTGAGACATCAAGGGAATATATGTGCTTATGGGGCTACTATCTAATATGGGATATTAAGTTTTAATTAAATGAGAATATTTTATAGGCATAATCTCTGTACGTGTGTTTAGGCCTCTCTATCCCCCCTCTATCCCCCTCGATAGGGGATATTAAGAATATCTAATACAGGGGCTAGTATATTCATTAGAGTTAAGATAGGATCTCCAAATAATGTACTTATATAGACTAACTGAATTTATTAAAATTATATTTTAGAGAAAAAATAAAGCACAAGATATCAGTACACGCAATACCCCATGTCGGGTATCCCCCCACCTATTAAGGTACTTATATAGACTTACTGGATTTTGGAAAATTGAATTTAAGAGAAATATTTAAGCGTAGGATATCAGTACACGCTATAGCCCATGTGTATCCCCCTGTGGGTGAACCCCCATCTCTCCCAAATATATGCTTAAGGAACCACTATAGGATTTGTTTCAATAGTATTTTAGAGTCAAAATATCGGGCAGATTCTCTGTACCCCCGCGCGAAGCGCACCCTAGTGTATTCCTAAGGTACTTATATAGACTTACTGGATTTTTTAAAATTTAATTTTAGAGAAATATTTAAGCACAAGATATCAGTACGCGGTTAGACCTATGTGTATCCCCCCCCCCTTAAAGACACTTATGTAGAGTTAATAAAGTGGGGATTACAAAGATAGGAGAATTATAGTAGTCCTCGTATTACCTAATTTCGCATTACTTAGAAGGTCTCCAAAGAATGTACTTATATAGACTTACTTTATTTGTGGGAAATAAGAATAAAGAGAAATATTAAAGAGCAGGATACCTGTACACGCTATACCCCTTGTGTATCCCCCCTCGATAGGGGATATAAATTATCTCTAATACAGGGGATAGTATATGAATAGGAAGACCCAATAGTGAGGTCCAAGAAAGGTACGGATATAGACTTAAAGGTTTTAATTGTAGAGTATAAAGATCCCCCCAAAATATATAGCCTCTCCTATGAGAATATTATCCATAAGACAAGGATAATAATAGTAGTCCTCGTATTACCTAATTACTCCCTTACTAGGACAAGGACAAGGACAAGTATTACTTCTAGGGGCACCTATTAAGGTACTTATATAGACTTACTTAATTTAGTCCAATTAGATTTGGATATGGATATGTGATAAATATTTAGGCACAGGATATCAGTACGCGGTTAGACCCATGTGTATTCCCCCTCCCTAAATATTGCCTCAGCTTATCCACTATAATAGAAGTCACCGTGAGACATCAAGGGAATATATGTGCTTATGGGGCTACTATCTAATATGGGATATTAAGTTTTAATTAAATGAGAATATTTTATAGGCATAATCTCTGTACGTGTGTTTAGGCCTCTCTATCCCCCCTCTATCCCCCTCGATAGGGGATATTAAGAATATCTAATACAGGGGCTAGTATATTCATTAGAGTTAAGATAGGATCTCCAAATAATGTACTTATATAGACTAACTGAATTTATTAAAATTATATTTTAGAGAAAAAATAAAGCACAAGATATCAGTACACGCAATACCCCATGTCGGGTATCCCCCCACCTATTAAGGTACTTATATAGACTTACTGGATTTTGGAAAATTGAATTTAAGAGAAATATTTAAGCGTAGGATATCAGTACACGCTATAGCCCATGTGTATCCCCCTGTGGGTGAACCCCCATCTCTCCCAAATATATGCTTAAGGAACCACTATAGGATTTGTTTCAATAGTATTTTAGAGTCAAAATATCGGGCAGATTCTCTGTACCCCCGCGCGAAGCGCACCCTAGTGTATTCCTAAGGTACTTATATAGACTTACTGGATTTTTTAAAATTTAATTTTAGAGAAATATTTAAGCACAAGATATCAGTACGCGGTTAGACCTATGTGTATCCCCCCCCCCTTAAAGACACTTATGTAGAGTTAATAAAGTGGGGATTACAAAGATAGGAGAATTATAGTAGTCCTCGTATTACCTAATTTCGCATTACTTAGAAGGTCTCCAAAGAATGTACTTATATAGACTTACTTTATTTGTGGGAAATAAGAATAAAGAGAAATATTAAAGAGCAGGATACCTGTACACGCTATACCCCTTGTGTATCCCCCCTCGATAGGGGATATAAATTATCTCTAATACAGGGGATAGTATATGAATAGGAAGACCCAATAGTGAGGTCCAAGAAAGGTACGGATATAGACTTAAAGGTTTTAATTGTAGAGTATAAAGATCCCCCCAAAATATATAGCCTCTCCTATGAGAATATTATCCATAAGACAAGGATAATAATAGTAGTCCTCGTATTACCTAATTACTCCCTTACTAGGACAAGGACAAGGACAAGTATTACTTCTAGGGGCACCTATTAAGGTACTTATATAGACTTACTTAATTTAGTCCAATTAGATTTGGATATGGATATGTGATAAATATTTAGGCACAGGATATCAGTACGCGGTTAGACCCATGTGTATTCCCCCTCCCTAAATATTGCCTCAGCTTATCCACTATAATAGAAGTCACCGTGAGACATCAAGGGAATATATGTGCTTATGGGGCTACTATCTAATATGGGATATTAAGTTTTAATTAAATGAGAATATTTTATAGGCATAATCTCTGTACGTGTGTTTAGGCCTCTCTATCCCCCCTCTATCCCCCTCGATAGGGGATATTAAGAATATCTAATACAGGGGCTAGTATATTCATTAGAGTTAAGATAGGATCTCCAAATAATGTACTTATATAGACTAACTGAATTTATTAAAATTATATTTTAGAGAAAAAATAAAGCACAAGATATCAGTACACGCAATACCCCATGTCGGGTATCCCCCCACCTATTAAGGTACTTATATAGACTTACTGGATTTTGGAAAATTGAATTTAAGAGAAATATTTAAGCGTAGGATATCAGTACACGCTATAGCCCATGTGTATCCCCCTGTGGGTGAACCCCCATCTCTCCCAAATATATGCTTAAGGAACCACTATAGGATTTGTTTCAATAGTATTTTAGAGTCAAAATATCGGGCAGATTCTCTGTACCCCCGCGCGAAGCGCACCCTAGTGTATTCCTAAGGTACTTATATAGACTTACTGGATTTTTTAAAATTTAATTTTAGAGAAATATTTAAGCACAAGATATCAGTACGCGGTTAGACCTATGTGTATCCCCCCCCCCTTAAAGACACTTATGTAGAGTTAATAAAGTGGGGATTACAAAGATAGGAGAATTATAGTAGTCCTCGTATTACCTAATTTCGCATTACTTAGAAGGTCTCCAAAGAATGTACTTATATAGACTTACTTTATTTGTGGGAAATAAGAATAAAGAGAAATATTAAAGAGCAGGATACCTGTACACGCTATACCCCTTGTGTATCCCCCCTCGATAGGGGATATAAATTATCTCTAATACAGGGGATAGTATATGAATAGGAAGACCCAATAGTGAGGTCCAAGAAAGGTACGGATATAGACTTAAAGGTTTTAATTGTAGAGTATAAAGATCCCCCCAAAATATATAGCCTCTCCTATGAGAATATTATCCATAAGACAAGGATAATAATAGTAGTCCTCGTATTACCTAATTACTCCCTTACTAGGACAAGGACAAGGACAAGTATTACTTCTAGGGGCACCTATTAAGGTACTTATATAGACTTACTTAATTTAGTCCAATTAGATTTGGATATGGATATGTGATAAATATTTAGGCACAGGATATCAGTACGCGGTTAGACCCATGTGTATTCCCCCTCCCTAAATATTGCCTCAGCTTATCCACTATAATAGAAGTCACCGTGAGACATCAAGGGAATATATGTGCTTATGGGGCTACTATCTAATATGGGATATTAAGTTTTAATTAAATGAGAATATTTTATAGGCATAATCTCTGTACGTGTGTTTAGGCCTCTCTATCCCCCCTCTATCCCCCTCGATAGGGGATATTAAGAATATCTAATACAGGGGCTAGTATATTCATTAGAGTTAAGATAGGATCTCCAAATAATGTACTTATATAGACTAACTGAATTTATTAAAATTATATTTTAGAGAAAAAATAAAGCACAAGATATCAGTACACGCAATACCCCATGTCGGGTATCCCCCCACCTATTAAGGTACTTATATAGACTTACTGGATTTTGGAAAATTGAATTTAAGAGAAATATTTAAGCGTAGGATATCAGTACACGCTATAGCCCATGTGTATCCCCCTGTGGGTGAACCCCCATCTCTCCCAAATATATGCTTAAGGAACCACTATAGGATTTGTTTCAATAGTATTTTAGAGTCAAAATATCGGGCAGATTCTCTGTACCCCCGCGCGAAGCGCACCCTAGTGTATTCCTAAGGTACTTATATAGACTTACTGGATTTTTTAAAATTTAATTTTAGAGAAATATTTAAGCACAAGATATCAGTACGCGGTTAGACCTATGTGTATCCCCCCCCCCTTAAAGACACTTATGTAGAGTTAATAAAGTGGGGATTACAAAGATAGGAGAATTATAGTAGTCCTCGTATTACCTAATTTCGCATTACTTAGAAGGTCTCCAAAGAATGTACTTATATAGACTTACTTTATTTGTGGGAAATAAGAATAAAGAGAAATATTAAAGAGCAGGATACCTGTACACGCTATACCCCTTGTGTATCCCCCCTCGATAGGGGATATAAATTATCTCTAATACAGGGGATAGTATATGAATAGGAAGACCCAATAGTGAGGTCCAAGAAAGGTACGGATATAGACTTAAAGGTTTTAATTGTAGAGTATAAAGATCCCCCCAAAATATATAGCCTCTCCTATGAGAATATTATCCATAAGACAAGGATAATAATAGTAGTCCTCGTATTACCTAATTACTCCCTTACTAGGACAAGGACAAGGACAAGTATTACTTCTAGGGGCACCTATTAAGGTACTTATATAGACTTACTTAATTTAGTCCAATTAGATTTGGATATGGATATGTGATAAATATTTAGGCACAGGATATCAGTACGCGGTTAGACCCATGTGTATTCCCCCTCCCTAAATATTGCCTCAGCTTATCCACTATAATAGAAGTCACCGTGAGACATCAAGGGAATATATGTGCTTATGGGGCTACTATCTAATATGGGATATTAAGTTTTAATTAAATGAGAATATTTTATAGGCATAATCTCTGTACGTGTGTTTAGGCCTCTCTATCCCCCCTCTATCCCCCTCGATAGGGGATATTAAGAATATCTAATACAGGGGCTAGTATATTCATTAGAGTTAAGATAGGATCTCCAAATAATGTACTTATATAGACTAACTGAATTTATTAAAATTATATTTTAGAGAAAAAATAAAGCACAAGATATCAGTACACGCAATACCCCATGTCGGGTATCCCCCCACCTATTAAGGTACTTATATAGACTTACTGGATTTTGGAAAATTGAATTTAAGAGAAATATTTAAGCGTAGGATATCAGTACACGCTATAGCCCATGTGTATCCCCCTGTGGGTGAACCCCCATCTCTCCCAAATATATGCTTAAGGAACCACTATAGGATTTGTTTCAATAGTATTTTAGAGTCAAAATATCGGGCAGATTCTCTGTACCCCCGCGCGAAGCGCACCCTAGTGTATTCCTAAGGTACTTATATAGACTTACTGGATTTTTTAAAATTTAATTTTAGAGAAATATTTAAGCACAAGATATCAGTACGCGGTTAGACCTATGTGTATCCCCCCCCCCCTTAAAGACACTTATGTAGAGTTAATAAAGTGGGGATTACAAAGATAGGAGAATTATAGTAGTCCTCGTATTACCTAATTTCGCATTACTTAGAAGGTCTCCAAAGAATGTACTTATATAGACTTACTTTATTTGTGGGAAATAAGAATAAAGAGAAATATTAAAGAGCAGGATACCTGTACACGCTATACCCCTTGTGTATCCCCCCTCGATAGGGGATATAAATTATCTCTAATACAGGGGATAGTATATGAATAGGAAGACCCAATAGTGAGGTCCAAGAAAGGTACGGATATAGACTTAAAGGTTTTAATTGTAGAGTATAAAGATCCCCCCAAAATATATAGCCTCTCCTATGAGAATATTATCCATAAGACAAGGATAATAATAGTAGTCCTCGTATTACCTAATTACTCCCTTACTAGGACAAGGACAAGGACAAGTATTACTTCTAGGGGCACCTATTAAGGTACTTATATAGACTTACTTAATTTAGTCCAATTAGATTTGGATATGGATATGTGATAAATATTTAGGCACAGGATATCAGTACGCGGTTAGACCCATGTGTATTCCCCCTCCCTAAATATTGCCTCAGCTTATCCACTATAATAGAAGTCACCGTGAGACATCAAGGGAATATATGTGCTTATGGGGCTACTATCTAATATGGGATATTAAGTTTTAATTAAATGAGAATATTTTATAGGCATAATCTCTGTACGTGTGTTTAGGCCTCTCTATCCCCCCTCTATCCCCCTCGATAGGGGATATTAAGAATATCTAATACAGGGGCTAGTATATTCATTAGAGTTAAGATAGGATCTCCAAATAATGTACTTATATAGACTAACTGAATTTATTAAAATTATATTTTAGAGAAAAAATAAAGCACAAGATATCAGTACACGCAATACCCCATGTCGGGTATCCCCCCACCTATTAAGGTACTTATATAGACTTACTGGATTTTGGAAAATTGAATTTAAGAGAAATATTTAAGCGTAGGATATCAGTACACGCTATAGCCCATGTGTATCCCCCTGTGGGTGAACCCCCATCTCTCCCAAATATATGCTTAAGGAACCACTATAGGATTTGTTTCAATAGTATTTTAGAGTCAAAATATCGGGCAGATTCTCTGTACCCCCGCGCGAAGCGCACCCTAGTGTATTCCTAAGGTACTTATATAGACTTACTGGATTTTTTAAAATTTAATTTTAGAGAAATATTTAAGCACAAGATATCAGTACGCGGTTAGACCTATGTGTATCCCCCCCCCCTTAAAGACACTTATGTAGAGTTAATAAAGTGGGGATTACAAAGATAGGAGAATTATAGTAGTCCTCGTATTACCTAATTTCGCATTACTTAGAAGGTCTCCAAAGAATGTACTTATATAGACTTACTTTATTTGTGGGAAATAAGAATAAAGAGAAATATTAAAGAGCAGGATACCTGTACACGCTATACCCCTTGTGTATCCCCCCTCGATAGGGGATATAAATTATCTCTAATACAGGGGATAGTATATGAATAGGAAGACCCAATAGTGAGGTCCAAGAAAGGTACGGATATAGACTTAAAGGTTTTAATTGTAGAGTATAAAGATCCCCCCAAAATATATAGCCTCTCCTATGAGAATATTATCCATAAGACAAGGATAATAATAGTAGTCCTCGTATTACCTAATTACTCCCTTACTAGGACAAGGACAAGGACAAGTATTACTTCTAGGGGCACCTATTAAGGTACTTATATAGACTTACTTAATTTAGTCCAATTAGATTTGGATATGGATATGTGATAAATATTTAGGCACAGGATATCAGTACGCGGTTAGACCCATGTGTATTCCCCCTCCCTAAATATTGCCTCAGCTTATCCACTATAATAGAAGTCACCGTGAGACATCAAGGGAATATATGTGCTTATGGGGCTACTATCTAATATGGGATATTAAGTTTTAATTAAATGAGAATATTTTATAGGCATAATCTCTGTACGTGTGTTTAGGCCTCTCTATCCCCCCTCTATCCCCCTCGATAGGGGATATTAAGAATATCTAATACAGGGGCTAGTATATTCATTAGAGTTAAGATAGGATCTCCAAATAATGTACTTATATAGACTAACTGAATTTATTAAAATTATATTTTAGAGAAAAAATAAAGCACAAGATATCAGTACACGCAATACCCCATGTCGGGTATCCCCCCACCTATTAAGGTACTTATATAGACTTACTGGATTTTGGAAAATTGAATTTAAGAGAAATATTTAAGCGTAGGATATCAGTACACGCTATAGCCCATGTGTATCCCCCTGTGGGTGAACCCCCATCTCTCCCAAATATATGCTTAAGGAACCACTATAGGATTTGTTTCAATAGTATTTTAGAGTCAAAATATCGGGCAGATTCTCTGTACCCCCGCGCGAAGCGCACCCTAGTGTATTCCTAAGGTACTTATATAGACTTACTGGATTTTTTAAAATTTAATTTTAGAGAAATATTTAAGCACAAGATATCAGTACGCGGTTAGACCTATGTGTATCCCCCCCCCCTTAAAGACACTTATGTAGAGTTAATAAAGTGGGGATTACAAAGATAGGAGAATTATAGTAGTCCTCGTATTACCTAATTTCGCATTACTTAGAAGGTCTCCAAAGAATGTACTTATATAGACTTACTTTATTTGTGGGAAATAAGAATAAAGAGAAATATTAAAGAGCAGGATACCTGTACACGCTATACCCCTTGTGTATCCCCCCTCGATAGGGGATATAAATTATCTCTAATACAGGGGATAGTATATGAATAGGAAGACCCAATAGTGAGGTCCAAGAAAGGTACGGATATAGACTTAAAGGTTTTAATTGTAGAGTATAAAGATCCCCCCAAAATATATAGCCTCTCCTATGAGAATATTATCCATAAGACAAGGATAATAATAGTAGTCCTCGTATTACCTAATTACTCCCTTACTAGGACAAGGACAAGGACAAGTATTACTTCTAGGGGCACCTATTAAGGTACTTATATAGACTTACTTAATTTAGTCCAATTAGATTTGGATATGGATATGTGATAAATATTTAGGCACAGGATATCAGTACGCGGTTAGACCCATGTGTATTCCCCCTCCCTAAATATTGCCTCAGCTTATCCACTATAATAGAAGTCACCGTGAGACATCAAGGGAATATATGTGCTTATGGGGCTACTATCTAATATGGGATATTAAGTTTTAATTAAATGAGAATATTTTATAGGCATAATCTCTGTACGTGTGTTTAGGCCTCTCTATCCCCCCTCTATCCCCCTCGATAGGGGATATTAAGAATATCTAATACAGGGGCTAGTATATTCATTAGAGTTAAGATAGGATCTCCAAATAATGTACTTATATAGACTAACTGAATTTATTAAAATTATATTTTAGAGAAAAAATAAAGCACAAGATATCAGTACACGCAATACCCCATGTCGGGTATCCCCCCACCTATTAAGGTACTTATATAGACTTACTGGATTTTGGAAAATTGAATTTAAGAGAAATATTTAAGCGTAGGATATCAGTACACGCTATAGCCCATGTGTATCCCCCTGTGGGTGAACCCCCATCTCTCCCAAATATATGCTTAAGGAACCACTATAGGATTTGTTTCAATAGTATTTTAGAGTCAAAATATCGGGCAGATTCTCTGTACCCCCGCGCGAAGCGCACCCTAGTGTATTCCTAAGGTACTTATATAGACTTACTGGATTTTTTAAAATTTAATTTTAGAGAAATATTTAAGCACAAGATATCAGTACGCGGTTAGACCTATGTGTATCCCCCCCCCCTTAAAGACACTTATGTAGAGTTAATAAAGTGGGGATTACAAAGATAGGAGAATTATAGTAGTCCTCGTATTACCTAATTTCGCATTACTTAGAAGGTCTCCAAAGAATGTACTTATATAGACTTACTTTATTTGTGGGAAATAAGAATAAAGAGAAATATTAAAGAGCAGGATACCTGTACACGCTATACCCCTTGTGTATCCCCCCTCGATAGGGGATATAAATTATCTCTAATACAGGGGATAGTATATGAATAGGAAGACCCAATAGTGAGGTCCAAGAAAGGTACGGATATAGACTTAAAGGTTTTAATTGTAGAGTATAAAGATCCCCCCAAAATATATAGCCTCTCCTATGAGAATATTATCCATAAGACAAGGATAATAATAGTAGTCCTCGTATTACCTAATTACTCCCTTACTAGGACAAGGACAAGGACAAGTATTACTTCTAGGGGCACCTATTAAGGTACTTATATAGACTTACTTAATTTAGTCCAATTAGATTTGGATATGGATATGTGATAAATATTTAGGCACAGGATATCAGTACGCGGTTAGACCCATGTGTATTCCCCCTCCCTAAATATTGCCTCAGCTTATCCACTATAATAGAAGTCACCGTGAGACATCAAGGGAATATATGTGCTTATGGGGCTACTATCTAATATGGGATATTAAGTTTTAATTAAATGAGAATATTTTATAGGCATAATCTCTGTACGTGTGTTTAGGCCTCTCTATCCCCCCTCTATCCCCCTCGATAGGGGATATTAAGAATATCTAATACAGGGGCTAGTATATTCATTAGAGTTAAGATAGGATCTCCAAATAATGTACTTATATAGACTAACTGAATTTATTAAAATTATATTTTAGAGAAAAAATAAAGCACAAGATATCAGTACACGCAATACCCCATGTCGGGTATCCCCCCACCTATTAAGGTACTTATATAGACTTACTGGATTTTGGAAAATTGAATTTAAGAGAAATATTTAAGCGTAGGATATCAGTACACGCTATAGCCCATGTGTATCCCCCTGTGGGTGAACCCCCATCTCTCCCAAATATATGCTTAAGGAACCACTATAGGATTTGTTTCAATAGTATTTTAGAGTCAAAATATCGGGCAGATTCTCTGTACCCCCGCGCGAAGCGCACCCTAGTGTATTCCTAAGGTACTTATATAGACTTACTGGATTTTTTAAAATTTAATTTTAGAGAAATATTTAAGCACAAGATATCAGTACGCGGTTAGACCTATGTGTATCCCCCCCCCCTTAAAGACACTTATGTAGAGTTAATAAAGTGGGGATTACAAAGATAGGAGAATTATAGTAGTCCTCGTATTACCTAATTTCGCATTACTTAGAAGGTCTCCAAAGAATGTACTTATATAGACTTACTTTATTTGTGGGAAATAAGAATAAAGAGAAATATTAAAGAGCAGGATACCTGTACACGCTATACCCCTTGTGTATCCCCCCTCGATAGGGGATATAAATTATCTCTAATACAGGGGATAGTATATGAATAGGAAGACCCAATAGTGAGGTCCAAGAAAGGTACGGATATAGACTTAAAGGTTTTAATTGTAGAGTATAAAGATCCCCCCAAAATATATAGCCTCTCCTATGAGAATATTATCCATAAGACAAGGATAATAATAGTAGTCCTCGTATTACCTAATTACTCCCTTACTAGGACAAGGACAAGGACAAGTATTACTTCTAGGGGCACCTATTAAGGTACTTATATAGACTTACTTAATTTAGTCCAATTAGATTTGGATATGGATATGTGATAAATATTTAGGCACAGGATATCAGTACGCGGTTAGACCCATGTGTATTCCCCCTCCCTAAATATTGCCTCAGCTTATCCACTATAATAGAAGTCACCGTGAGACATCAAGGGAATATATGTGCTTATGGGGCTACTATCTAATATGGGATATTAAGTTTTAATTAAATGAGAATATTTTATAGGCATAATCTCTGTACGTGTGTTTAGGCCTCTCTATCCCCCTCTATCCCCCTCGATAGGGGATATTAAGAATATCTAATACAGGGGCTAGTATATTCATTAGAGTTAAGATAGGATCTCCAAATAATGTACTTATATAGACTAACTGAATTTATTAAAATTATATTTTAGAGAAAAAATAAAGCACAAGATATCAGTACACGCAATACCCCATGTCGGGTATCCCCCCACCTATTAAGGTACTTATATAGACTTACTGGATTTTGGAAAATTGAATTTAAGAGAAATATTTAAGCGTAGGATATCAGTACACGCTATAGCCCATGTGTATCCCCCTGTGGGTGAACCCCCATCTCTCCCAAATATATGCTTAAGGAACCACTATAGGATTTGTTTCAATAGTATTTTAGAGTCAAAATATCGGGCAGATTCTCTGTACCCCCGCGCGAAGCGCACCCTAGTGTATTCCTAAGGTACTTATATAGACTTACTGGATTTTTTAAAATTTAATTTTAGAGAAATATTTAAGCACAAGATATCAGTACGCGGTTAGACCTATGTGTATCCCCCCCCCCTTAAAGACACTTATGTAGAGTTAATAAAGTGGGGATTACAAAGATAGGAGAATTATAGTAGTCCTCGTATTACCTAATTTCGCATTACTTAGAAGGTCTCCAAAGAATGTACTTATATAGACTTACTTTATTTGTGGGAAATAAGAATAAAGAGAAATATTAAAGAGCAGGATACCTGTACACGCTATACCCCTTGTGTATCCCCCCTCGATAGGGGATATAAATTATCTCTAATACAGGGGATAGTATATGAATAGGAAGACCCAATAGTGAGGTCCAAGAAAGGTACGGATATAGACTTAAAGGTTTTAATTGTAGAGTATAAAGATCCCCCCAAAATATATAGCCTCTCCTATGAGAATATTATCCATAAGACAAGGATAATAATAGTAGTCCTCGTATTACCTAATTACTCCCTTACTAGGACAAGGACAAGGACAAGTATTACTTCTAGGGGCACCTATTAAGGTACTTATATAGACTTACTTAATTTAGTCCAATTAGATTTGGATATGGATATGTGATAAATATTTAGGCACAGGATATCAGTACGCGGTTAGACCCATGTGTATTCCCCCTCCCTAAATATTGCCTCAGCTTATCCACTATAATAGAAGTCACCGTGAGACATCAAGGGAATATATGTGCTTATGGGGCTACTATCTAATATGGGATATTAAGTTTTAATTAAATGAGAATATTTTATAGGCATAATCTCTGTACGTGTGTTTAGGCCTCTCTATCCCCCCTCTATCCCCCTCGATAGGGGATATTAAGAATATCTAATACAGGGGCTAGTATATTCATTAGAGTTAAGATAGGATCTCCAAATAATGTACTTATATAGACTAACTGAATTTATTAAAATTATATTTTAGAGAAAAATAAAGCACAAGATATCAGTACACGCAATACCCCATGTCGGGTATCCCCCCACCTATTAAGGTACTTATATAGACTTACTGGATTTTGGAAAATTGAATTTAAGAGAAATATTTAAGCGTAGGATATCAGTACACGCTATAGCCCATGTGTATCCCCCTGTGGGTGAACCCCCATCTCTCCCAAATATATGCTTAAGGAACCACTATAGGATTTGTTTCAATAGTATTTTAGAGTCAAAATATCGGGCAGATTCTCTGTACCCCCGCGCGAAGCGCACCCTAGTGTATTCCTAAGGTACTTATATAGACTTACTGGATTTTTTAAAATTTAATTTTAGAGAAATATTTAAGCACAAGATATCAGTACGCGGTTAGACCTATGTGTATCCCCCCCCCCTTAAAGACACTTATGTAGAGTTAATAAAGTGGGGATTACAAAGATAGGAGAATTATAGTAGTCCTCGTATTACCTAATTTCGCATTACTTAGAAGGTCTCCAAAGAATGTACTTATATAGACTTACTTTATTTGTGGGAAATAAGAATAAAGAGAAATATTAAAGAGCAGGATACCTGTACACGCTATACCCCTTGTGTATCCCCCCTCGATAGGGGATATAAATTATCTCTAATACAGGGGATAGTATATGAATAGGAAGACCCAATAGTGAGGTCCAAGAAAGGTACGGATATAGACTTAAAGGTTTTAATTGTAGAGTATAAAGATCCCCCCAAAATATATAGCCTCTCCTATGAGAATATTATCCATAAGACAAGGATAATAATAGTAGTCCTCGTATTACCTAATTACTCCCTTACTAGGACAAGGACAAGGACAAGTATTACTTCTAGGGGCACCTATTAAGGTACTTATATAGACTTACTTAATTTAGTCCAATTAGATTTGGATATGGATATGTGATAAATATTTAGGCACAGGATATCAGTACGCGGTTAGACCCATGTGTATTCCCCCTCCCTAAATATTGCCTCAGCTTATCCACTATAATAGAAGTCACCGTGAGACATCAAGGGAATATATGTGCTTATGGGGCTACTATCTAATATGGGATATTAAGTTTTAATTAAATGAGAATATTTTATAGGCATAATCTCTGTACGTGTGTTTAGGCCTCTCTATCCCCCCTCTATCCCCCTCGATAGGGGATATTAAGAATATCTAATACAGGGGCTAGTATATTCATTAGAGTTAAGATAGGATCTCCAAATAATGTACTTATATAGACTAACTGAATTTATTAAAATTATATTTTAGAGAAAAAATAAAGCACAAGATATCAGTACACGCAATACCCCATGTCGGGTATCCCCCCACCTATTAAGGTACTTATATAGACTTACTGGATTTTGGAAAATTGAATTTAAGAGAAATATTTAAGCGTAGGATATCAGTACACGCTATAGCCCATGTGTATCCCCCTGTGGGTGAACCCCCATCTCTCCCAAATATATGCTTAAGGAACCACTATAGGATTTGTTTCAATAGTATTTTAGAGTCAAAATATCGGGCAGATTCTCTGTACCCCCGCGCGAAGCGCACCCTAGTGTATTCCTAAGGTACTTATATAGACTTACTGGATTTTTTAAAATTTAATTTTAGAGAAATATTTAAGCACAAGATATCAGTACGCGGTTAGACCTATGTGTATCCCCCCCCCCTTAAAGACACTTATGTAGAGTTAATAAAGTGGGGATTACAAAGATAGGAGAATTATAGTAGTCCTCGTATTACCTAATTTCGCATTACTTAGAAGGTCTCCAAAGAATGTACTTATATAGACTTACTTTATTTGTGGGAAATAAGAATAAAGAGAAATATTAAAGAGCAGGATACCTGTACACGCTATACCCCTTGTGTATCCCCCCTCGATAGGGGATATAAATTATCTCTAATACAGGGGATAGTATATGAATAGGAAGACCCAATAGTGAGGTCCAAGAAAGGTACGGATATAGACTTAAAGGTTTTAATTGTAGAGTATAAAGATCCCCCCAAAATATATAGCCTCTCCTATGAGAATATTATCCATAAGACAAGGATAATAATAGTAGTCCTCGTATTACCTAATTACTCCCTTACTAGGACAAGGACAAGGACAAGTATTACTTCTAGGGGCACCTATTAAGGTACTTATATAGACTTACTTAATTTAGTCCAATTAGATTTGGATATGGATATGTGATAAATATTTAGGCACAGGATATCAGTACGCGGTTAGACCCATGTGTATTCCCCCTCCCTAAATATTGCCTCAGCTTATCCACTATAATAGAAGTCACCGTGAGACATCAAGGGAATATATGTGCTTATGGGGCTACTATCTAATATGGGATATTAAGTTTTAATTAAATGAGAATATTTTATAGGCATAATCTCTGTACGTGTGTTTAGGCCTCTCTATCCCCCCTCTATCCCCCTCGATAGGGGATATTAAGAATATCTAATACAGGGGCTAGTATATTCATTAGAGTTAAGATAGGATCTCCAAATAATGTACTTATATAGACTAACTGAATTTATTAAAATTATATTTTAGAGAAAAAATAAAGCACAAGATATCAGTACACGCAATACCCCATGTCGGGTATCCCCCCACCTATTAAGGTACTTATATAGACTTACTGGATTTTGGAAAATTGAATTTAAGAGAAATATTTAAGCGTAGGATATCAGTACACGCTATAGCCCATGTGTATCCCCCTGTGGGTGAACCCCCATCTCTCCCAAATATATGCTTAAGGAACCACTATAGGATTTGTTTCAATAGTATTTTAGAGTCAAAATATCGGGCAGATTCTCTGTACCCCCGCGCGAAGCGCACCCTAGTGTATTCCTAAGGTACTTATATAGACTTACTGGATTTTTTAAAATTTAATTTTAGAGAAATATTTAAGCACAAGATATCAGTACGCGGTTAGACCTATGTGTATCCCCCCCCCCTTAAAGACACTTATGTAGAGTTAATAAAGTGGGGATTACAAAGATAGGAGAATTATAGTAGTCCTCGTATTACCTAATTTCGCATTACTTAGAAGGTCTCCAAAGAATGTACTTATATAGACTTACTTTATTTGTGGGAAATAAGAATAAAGAGAAATATTAAAGAGCAGGATACCTGTACACGCTATACCCCTTGTGTATCCCCCCTCGATAGGGGATATAAATTATCTCTAATACAGGGGATAGTATATGAATAGGAAGACCCAATAGTGAGGTCCAAGAAAGGTACGGATATAGACTTAAAGGTTTTAATTGTAGAGTATAAAGATCCCCCCAAAATATATAGCCTCTCCTATGAGAATATTATCCATAAGACAAGGATAATAATAGTAGTCCTCGTATTACCTAATTACTCCCTTACTAGGACAAGGACAAGGACAAGTATTACTTCTAGGGGCACCTATTAAGGTACTTATATAGACTTACTTAATTTAGTCCAATTAGATTTGGATATGGATATGTGATAAATATTTAGGCACAGGATATCAGTACGCGGTTAGACCCATGTGTATTCCCCCTCCCTAAATATTGCCTCAGCTTATCCACTATAATAGAAGTCACCGTGAGACATCAAGGGAATATATGTGCTTATGGGGCTACTATCTAATATGGGATATTAAGTTTTAATTAAATGAGAATATTTTATAGGCATAATCTCTGTACGTGTGTTTAGGCCTCTCTATCCCCCCTCTATCCCCCTCGATAGGGGATATTAAGAATATCTAATACAGGGGCTAGTATATTCATTAGAGTTAAGATAGGATCTCCAAATAATGTACTTATATAGACTAACTGAATTTATTAAAATTATATTTTAGAGAAAAAATAAAGCACAAGATATCAGTACACGCAATACCCCATGTCGGGTATCCCCCCACCTATTAAGGTACTTATATAGACTTACTGGATTTTGGAAAATTGAATTTAAGAGAAATATTTAAGCGTAGGATATCAGTACACGCTATAGCCCATGTGTATCCCCCTGTGGGTGAACCCCCATCTCTCCCAAATATATGCTTAAGGAACCACTATAGGATTTGTTTCAATAGTATTTTAGAGTCAAAATATCGGGCAGATTCTCTGTACCCCCGCGCGAAGCGCACCCTAGTGTATTCCTAAGGTACTTATATAGACTTACTGGATTTTTTAAAATTTAATTTTAGAGAAATATTTAAGCACAAGATATCAGTACGCGGTTAGACCTATGTGTATCCCCCCCCCCCTTAAAGACACTTATGTAGAGTTAATAAAGTGGGGATTACAAAGATAGGAGAATTATAGTAGTCCTCGTATTACCTAATTTCGCATTACTTAGAAGGTCTCCAAAGAATGTACTTATATAGACTTACTTTATTTGTGGGAAATAAGAATAAAGAGAAATATTAAAGAGCAGGATACCTGTACACGCTATACCCCTTGTGTATCCCCCCTCGATAGGGGATATAAATTATCTCTAATACAGGGGATAGTATATGAATAGGAAGACCCAATAGTGAGGTCCAAGAAAGGTACGGATATAGACTTAAAGGTTTTAATTGTAGAGTATAAAGATCCCCCCAAAATATATAGCCTCTCCTATGAGAATATTATCCATAAGACAAGGATAATAATAGTAGTCCTCGTATTACCTAATTACTCCCTTACTAGGACAAGGACAAGGACAAGTATTACTTCTAGGGGCACCTATTAAGGTACTTATATAGACTTACTTAATTTAGTCCAATTAGATTTGGATATGGATATGTGATAAATATTTAGGCACAGGATATCAGTACGCGGTTAGACCCATGTGTATTCCCCCTCCCTAAATATTGCCTCAGCTTATCCACTATAATAGAAGTCACCGTGAGACATCAAGGGAATATATGTGCTTATGGGCTACTATCTAATATGGGATATTAAGTTTTAATTAAATGAGAATATTTTATAGGCATAATCTCTGTACGTGTGTTTAGGCCTCTCTATCCCCCCTCTATCCCCCTCGATAGGGGATATTAAGAATATCTAATACAGGGGCTAGTATATTCATTAGAGTTAAGATAGGATCTCCAAATAATGTACTTATATAGACTAACTGAATTTATTAAAATTATATTTTAGAGAAAAAATAAAGCACAAGATATCAGTACACGCAATACCCCATGTCGGGTATCCCCCCACCTATTAAGGTACTTATATAGACTTACTGGATTTTGGAAAATTGAATTTAAGAGAAATATTTAAGCGTAGGATATCAGTACACGCTATAGCCCATGTGTATCCCCCTGTGGGTGAACCCCCATCTCTCCCAAATATATGCTTAAGGAACCACTATAGGATTTGTTTCAATAGTATTTTAGAGTCAAAATATCGGGCAGATTCTCTGTACCCCCGCGCGAAGCGCACCCTAGTGTATTCCTAAGGTACTTATATAGACTTACTGGATTTTTTAAAATTTAATTTTAGAGAAATATTTAAGCACAAGATATCAGTACGCGGTTAGACCTATGTGTATCCCCCCCCCCTTAAAGACACTTATGTAGAGTTAATAAAGTGGGGATTACAAAGATAGGAGAATTATAGTAGTCCTCGTATTACCTAATTTCGCATTACTTAGAAGGTCTCCAAAGAATGTACTTATATAGACTTACTTTATTTGTGGGAAATAAGAATAAAGAGAAATATTAAAGAGCAGGATACCTGTACACGCTATACCCCTTGTGTATCCCCCCTCGATAGGGGATATAAATTATCTCTAATACAGGGGATAGTATATGAATAGGAAGACCCAATAGTGAGGTCCAAGAAAGGTACGGATATAGACTTAAAGGTTTTAATTGTAGAGTATAAAGATCCCCCCAAAATATATAGCCTCTCCTATGAGAATATTATCCATAAGACAAGGATAATAATAGTAGTCCTCGTATTACCTAATTACTCCCTTACTAGGACAAGGACAAGGACAAGTATTACTTCTAGGGGCACCTATTAAGGTACTTATATAGACTTACTTAATTTAGTCCAATTAGATTTGGATATGGATATGTGATAAATATTTAGGCACAGGATATCAGTACGCGGTTAGACCCATGTGTATTCCCCCTCCCTAAATATTGCCTCAGCTTATCCACTATAATAGAAGTCACCGTGAGACATCAAGGGAATATATGTGCTTATGGGGCTACTATCTAATATGGGATATTAAGTTTTAATTAAATGAGAATATTTTATAGGCATAATCTCTGTACGTGTGTTTAGGCCTCTCTATCCCCCCTCTATCCCCCTCGATAGGGGATATTAAGAATATCTAATACAGGGGCTAGTATATTCATTAGAGTTAAGATAGGATCTCCAAATAATGTACTTATATAGACTAACTGAATTTATTAAAATTATATTTTAGAGAAAAAATAAAGCACAAGATATCAGTACACGCAATACCCCATGTCGGGTATCCCCCCACCTATTAAGGTACTTATATAGACTTACTGGATTTTGGAAAATTGAATTTAAGAGAAATATTTAAGCGTAGGATATCAGTACACGCTATAGCCCATGTGTATCCCCCTGTGGGTGAACCCCCATCTCTCCCAAATATATGCTTAAGGAACCACTATAGGATTTGTTTCAATAGTATTTTAGAGTCAAAATATCGGGCAGATTCTCTGTACCCCCGCGCGAAGCGCACCCTAGTGTATTCCTAAGGTACTTATATAGACTTACTGGATTTTTTAAAATTTAATTTTAGAGAAATATTTAAGCACAAGATATCAGTACGCGGTTAGACCTATGTGTATCCCCCCCCCCTTAAAGACACTTATGTAGAGTTAATAAAGTGGGGATTACAAAGATAGGAGAATTATAGTAGTCCTCGTATTACCTAATTTCGCATTACTTAGAAGGTCTCCAAAGAATGTACTTATATAGACTTACTTTATTTGTGGGAAATAAGAATAAAGAGAAATATTAAAGAGCAGGATACCTGTACACGCTATACCCCTTGTGTATCCCCCCTCGATAGGGATATAAATTATCTCTAATACAGGGGATAGTATATGAATAGGAAGACCCAATAGTGAGGTCCAAGAAAGGTACGGATATAGACTTAAAGGTTTTAATTGTAGAGTATAAAGATCCCCCCAAAATATATAGCCTCTCCTATGAGAATATTATCCATAAGACAAGGATAATAATAGTAGTCCTCGTATTACCTAATTACTCCCTTACTAGGACAAGGACAAGGACAAGTATTACTTCTAGGGGCACCTATTAAGGTACTTATATAGACTTACTTAATTTAGTCCAATTAGATTTGGATATGGATATGTGATAAATATTTAGGCACAGGATATCAGTACGCGGTTAGACCCATGTGTATTCCCCCTCCCTAAATATTGCCTCAGCTTATCCACTATAATAGAAGTCACCGTGAGACATCAAGGGAATATATGTGCTTATGGGGCTACTATCTAATATGGGATATTAAGTTTTAATTAAATGAGAATATTTTATAGGCATAATCTCTGTACGTGTGTTTAGGCCTCTCTATCCCCCCTCTATCCCCCTCGATAGGGGATATTAAGAATATCTAATACAGGGGCTAGTATATTCATTAGAGTTAAGATAGGATCTCCAAATAATGTACTTATATAGACTAACTGAATTTATTAAAATTATATTTTAGAGAAAAAATAAAGCACAAGATATCAGTACACGCAATACCCCATGTCGGGTATCCCCCCACCTATTAAGGTACTTATATAGACTTACTGGATTTTGGAAAATTGAATTTAAGAGAAATATTTAAGCGTAGGATATCAGTACACGCTATAGCCCATGTGTATCCCCCTGTGGGTGAACCCCCATCTCTCCCAAATATATGCTTAAGGAACCACTATAGGATTTGTTTCAATAGTATTTTAGAGTCAAAATATCGGGCAGATTCTCTGTACCCCCGCGCGAAGCGCACCCTAGTGTATTCCTAAGGTACTTATATAGACTTACTGGATTTTTTAAAATTTAATTTTAGAGAAATATTTAAGCACAAGATATCAGTACGCGGTTAGACCTATGTGTATCCCCCCCCCCTTAAAGACACTTATGTAGAGTTAATAAAGTGGGGATTACAAAGATAGGAGAATTATAGTAGTCCTCGTATTACCTAATTTCGCATTACTTAGAAGGTCTCCAAAGAATGTACTTATATAGACTTACTTTATTTGTGGGAAATAAGAATAAAGAGAAATATTAAAGAGCAGGATACCTGTACACGCTATACCCCTTGTGTATCCCCCTCGATAGGGGATATAAATTATCTCTAATACAGGGGATAGTATATGAATAGGAAGACCCAATAGTGAGGTCCAAGAAAGGTACGGATATAGACTTAAAGGTTTTAATTGTAGAGTATAAAGATCCCCCCAAAATATATAGCCTCTCCTATGAGAATATTATCCATAAGACAAGGATAATAATAGTAGTCCTCGTATTACCTAATTACTCCCTTACTAGGACAAGGACAAGGACAAGTATTACTTCTAGGGCACCTATTAAGGTACTTATATAGACTTACTTAATTTAGTCCAATTAGATTTGGATATGGATATGTGATAAATATTTAGGCACAGGATATCAGTACGCGGTTAGACCCATGTGTATTCCCCTCCCTAAATATTGCCTCAGCTTATCCACTATAATAGAAGTCACCGTGAGACATCAAGGGAATATATGTGCTTATGGGGCTACTATCTAATATGGGATATTAAGTTTTAATTAAATGAGAATATTTTATAGGCATAATCTCTGTACGTGTGTTTAGGCCTCTCTATCCCCCCTCTATCCCCCTCGATAGGGGATATTAAGAATATCTAATACAGGGGCTAGTATATTCATTAGAGTTAAGATAGGATCTCCAAATAATGTACTTATATAGACTAACTGAATTTATTAAAATTATATTTTAGAGAAAAAATAAAGCACAAGATATCAGTACACGCAATACCCCATGTCGGGTATCCCCCCACCTATTAAGGTACTTATATAGACTTACTGGATTTTGGAAAATTGAATTTAAGAGAAATATTTAAGCGTAGGATATCAGTACACGCTATAGCCCATGTGTATCCCCCTGTGGGTGAACCCCCATCTCTCCCAAATATATGCTTAAGGAACCACTATAGGATTTGTTTCAATAGTATTTTAGAGTCAAAATATCGGGCAGATTCTCTGTACCCCCGCGCGAAGCGCACCCTAGTGTATTCCTAAGGTACTTATATAGACTTACTGGATTTTTTAAAATTTAATTTTAGAGAAATATTTAAGCACAAGATATCAGTACGCGGTTAGACCTATGTGTATCCCCCCCCTTAAAGACACTTATGTAGAGTTAATAAAGTGGGGATTACAAAGATAGGAGAATTATAGTAGTCCTCGTATTACCTAATTTCGCATTACTTAGAAGGTCTCCAAAGAATGTACTTATATAGACTTACTTTATTTGTGGGAAATAAGAATAAAGAGAAATATTAAAGAGCAGGATACCTGTACACGCTATACCCCTTGTGTATCCCCCCTCGATAGGGGATATAAATTATCTCTAATACAGGGATAGTATATGAATAGGAAGACCCAATAGTGAGGTCCAAGAAAGGTACGGATATAGACTTAAAGGTTTTAATTGTAGAGTATAAAGATCCCCCCAAAATATATAGCCTCTCCTATGAGAATATTATCCATAAGACAAGGATAATAATAGTAGTCCTCGTATTACCTAATTACTCCCTTACTAGGACAAGGACAAGGACAAGTATTACTTCTAGGGGCACCTATTAAGGTACTTATATAGACTTACTTAATTTAGTCCAATTAGATTTGGATATGGATATGTGATAAATATTTAGGCACAGGATATCAGTACGCGGTTAGACCCATGTGTATTCCCCCTCCCTAAATATTGCCTCAGCTTATCCACTATAATAGAAGTCACCGTGAGACATCAAGGGAATATATGTGCTTATGGGGCTACTATCTAATATGGGATATTAAGTTTTAATTAAATGAGAATATTTTATAGGCATAATCTCTGTACGTGTGTTTAGGCCTCTCTATCCCCCCTCTATCCCCTCGATAGGGGATATTAAGAATATCTAATACAGGGGCTAGTATATTCATTAGAGTTAAGATAGGATCTCCAAATAATGTACTTATATAGACTAACTGAATTTATTAAAATTATATTTTAGAGAAAAAATAAAGCACAAGATATCAGTACACGCAATACCCCATGTCGGGTATCCCCCCACCTATTAAGGTACTTATATAGACTTACTGGATTTTGGAAAATTGAATTTAAGAGAAATATTTAAGCGTAGGATATCAGTACACGCTATAGCCCATGTGTATCCCCCTGTGGGTGAACCCCCATCTCTCCCAAATATATGCTTAAGGAACCACTATAGGATTTGTTTCAATAGTATTTTAGAGTCAAAATATCGGGCAGATTCTCTGTACCCCCGCGCGAAGCGCACCCTAGTGTATTCCTAAGGTACTTATATAGACTTACTGGATTTTTTAAAATTTAATTTTAGAGAAATATTTAAGCACAAGATATCAGTACGCGGTTAGACCTATGTGTATCCCCCCCCCTTAAAGACACTTATGTAGAGTTAATAAAGTGGGGGATTACAAAGATAGGAGAATTATAGTAGTCCTCGTATTACCTAATTTCGCATTACTTAGAAGGTCTCCAAAGAATGTACTTATATAGACTTACTTTATTTGTGGGAAATAAGAATAAAGAGAAATATTAAAGAGCAGGATACCTGTACACGCTATACCCTTGTGTATCCCCCCTCGATAGGGGATATAAATTATCTCTAATACAGGGGATAGTATATGAATAGGAAGACCCAATAGTGAGGTCCAAGAAAGGTACGGATATAGACTTAAAGGTTTTAATTGTAGAGTATAAAGATCCCCCCAAAATATATAGCCTCTCCTATGAGAATATTATCCATAAGACAAGGATAATAATAGTAGTCCTCGTATTACCTAATTACTCCCTTACTAGGACAAGGACAAGGACAAGTATTACTTCTAGGGGCACCTATTAAGGTACTTATATAGACTTACTTAATTTAGTCCAATTAGATTTGGATATGGATATGTGATAAATATTTAGGCACAGGATATCAGTACGCGGTTAGACCCATGTGTATTCCCCCTCCCTAAATATTGCCTCAGCTTATCCACTATAATAGAAGTCACCGTGAGACATCAAGGGAATATATGTGCTTATGGGGCTACTATCTAATATGGGATATTAAGTTTTTAATTAAATGAGAATATTTTATAGGCATAATCTCTGTACGTGTGTTTTAGGCCTCTCTATCCCCCTCTATCCCCCTCGATAGGGGATATTAAGAATATCTAATACAGGGGCTAGTATATTCATTAGAGTTAAGATAGGATCTCCAAATAATGTACTTATATAGACTAAACTGAATTTATTAAAATTATATTTAGAGAAAAAATAAAGCACAAGATATCAGTACACGCAATACCCCATGGTCGGGTATCCCCCCACCTATTAAGGTACTTATATAGACTTACTGGATTTTGGAAAATTGAATTTAAGAGAAATATTTAAGCGTAGGATATCAGTACACGCTATAGCCCATGTGTATCCCCCTGTGGGTGAACCCCCATCTCTCCCAAATATATGCTTAAGGAACCACTATAGGATTTGTTTCAATAGTATTTTAGAGTCAAAATATCGGGCAGATTCTCTGTACCCCCGCGCGAAGCGCACCCTAGTGTATTTCCTAAGGTACTTATATAGACTACTGGATTTTTTAAAATTTAATTTTAGAGAAATATTTAAGCACAAGATATCAGTACGCGGTTTAGACCTATGTGTATCCCCCCCCCCTTAAAGACACTTATGTAGAGTTAATAAAGTGGGGATTACAAAGATAGGAGAATTATAGTAGTCCTCGTATTACCTAATTTCGCATTACTTAGAAGGTCTCCAAAGAATGTACTTATATAGACTTTACTTTATTTGTGGGAAATAAGAATAAAGAGAAATATTAAAGAGCAGGATACCTGTACACGCTATACCCCCTTGTGTATCCCCCCTCGATAGGGGATATAAATTATCTCTAATACAGGGGATAGTATATGAATAGGGAAGACCCAATAGTGAGGGTCCAAGAAAGGTACGGATATAGACTTAAAGGTTTTAATTGTAGAGTATAAAGATCCCCCAAAATATATAGCCTTCTCCTATGAGAATATTATCCATAAGACAAGGATAATAATAGTAGTCCTCGTATTACCTAATTACTCCCTTACTAGGACAAGGACAAGGACAAGTATTACTTCTAGGGGCACCTATTAAGGTACTTATATAGACTTACTTAATTTAGTCCAATTAGATTTGGATATGGATATGTGATAAATATTTAGGCACAGGATATCAGTACGCGGTTAGACCCATGTGTATTCCCCCTCCCTAAATATTGCCTCAGCTTATCCACTATAATAGAAGTCACCGTGAGACATCAAGGGAATATATGTGCTTATGGGGGCTACTATCTAATATGGGATATTAAGTTTTAATTAAATGAGAATATTTTATAGGCATAATCTCTGTACGTGTGGTTTAGGCCTCTCTATCCCCCCCTCTATCCCCCCTCGATAGGGGATATTAAGAATATCTAATACAGGGGCTAGTATATTCATTAGAGTTAAGATAGGATCTCCAAATAATGTACTTATATAGACTAACTGAATTTATTAAAATTATATTTTTAGAGAAAAAATAAAGCACAAGATATCAGTACACGCAATACCCCATGTCGGGTATCCCCCCACCTATTAAGGTACTTTATATAGACTTACTGGATTTTGGAAAATTGAATTTAAGAGAAATATTTAAGCGTAGGATATCAGTACACGCTATAGCCCATGTGTATCCCCCTGTGGGTGAACCCCATCTCTCCCAAATATATGCTTAAGGAACCACTATAGGATTTGTTTCAATAGTATTTTAGAGTCAAAAATATCGGGCAGATTCTCTGTACCCCCGCGCGAAGCGCACCCTAGTGTATTCCTAAGGTACTTATATAGACTTACTGGATTTTTTAAAATTTAATTTTAGAGAAATATTTAAGCACAAGATATCAGTACGCGGTTAGACCTATGTGTATCCCCCCCCCCTTAAAGACACTTATGTAGAGTTAATAAAGTGGGGATTACAAAGATAGGAGAATTATAGTAGTCCTCGTATTACCTAATTTCGCATTACTTAGAAGGTCTCCAAAGAATGTACTTATATAGACTTACTTTATTTGTGGGAAATAAGAATAAAGAGAAATATTAAAGAGCAGGATACCTGTACACGCTATACCCCTTGTGTATCCCCCCTCGATAGGGGATATAAATTATCTCTAATACAGGGGATAGTATATGAATAGGAAGACCCAATAGTGAGGTCCAAGAAAGGTACGGATATAGACTTAAAGGTTTTAATTGTAGAGTATAAAGATCCCCCCAAAATATATAGCCTCTCCTATGAGAATATTATCCATAAGACAAGGATAATAATAGTAGTCCTCGTATTACCTAATTACTCCCTTACTAGGACAAGGACAAGGACAAGTATTACTTCTAGGGGCACCTATTAAGGTACTTATATAGACTTACTTAATTTAGTCCAATTAGATTTGGATATGGATATGTGATAAATATTTAGGCACAGGATATCAGTACGCGGTTAGACCATGTGTATTCCCCCTCCCTAAATATTGCCTCAGCTTATCCACTATAATAGAAGTCACCGTGAGACATCAAGGGAATATATGTGCTTATGGGGCTACTATCTAATATGGGATATTAAGTTTTAATTAAATGAGAATATTTTATAGGCATAATCTCTGTACGTGTGTTTAGGCCTCTCTATCCCCCCTCTATCCCCTCGATAGGGGATATTAAGAATATCTAATACAGGGGCTAGTATATTCATTAGAGTTAAGATAGGATCTCCAAATAATGTACTTATATAGACTAACTGAATTTATTAAAATTATATTTTAGAGAAAAAATAAAGCACAAGATATCAGTACACGCAATACCCCATGTCGGGTATCCACCTATTAAGGTACTTATATAGACTTACTGGATTTTGGAAAATTGAATTTAAGAGAAATATTTAAGCGTAGGATATCAGTACACGCTATAGCCCATGTGTATCCCCCTGTGGGTGAACCCCCATCTCTCCCAAATATATGCTTAAGGAACCACTATAGGATTTGTTTCAATAGTATTTTAGAGTCAAAATATCGGGCAGATTCTCTGTACCCCGCGCGAAGCGCACCCTAGTGTATTCCTAAGGTACTTATATAGACTTACTGGATTTTTAAATTTAATTTTAGAGAAATATTTAAGCACAAGATATCAGTACGCGGTTAGACCTATGTGTATCCCCCCCCCTTAAAGACACTTATGTAGAGTTAATAAAGTGGGGATTACAAAGATAGGAGAATTATAGTAGTCCTCGTATTACCTAATTTCGCATTACTTAGAAGGTCTCCAAAGAATGTATTATATAGACTTACTTTATTTGTGGGAAATAAGAATAAGAGAAATATTAAAGAGCAGGATACCTGTACACGCTATACCCCTTGTGTATCCCCCCTCGATAGGGGATATAAATTATCTCTAATACAGGGG